>MU225736.1:501901-522785 GCA_018584345.1 Thuja plicata
CAAGAACTGATTTCTTAAACTTGATCATATGAGATATGACCATAGAATGTATCTCAGTCTTATCAATTTCTTGATATTTGTCATAGACTTTGGAAAGTGTATCCAATCTTCCTTCATTTATAATCCTTTTCTTCAAGATATTTAGACTGGGTCTAAAACCTACCTCAGGAGGAGCTTGAATATTCTTAGCTTTTCTCTGAGTAGCTCTTGAGGATGGATGATTTGTAGTCACTTTCTTCCTTCCTCTAGGTTTCTTGCTAGGCATAGAAGGTGGAGAAGTGTCTAGATCAATGGTTGTGGTAGGCGCAGTGGTACTTTCCTCATTTTTCTTCTGTTTCTTCTTCTGAGTTTCAACTATTTTCTCAAATTTAACTTGTGCAATTTTGGCTTCTTTTGCCTTATACAAATCTTCTTGTGTGACTTCATTCTTTCTTAGAATGTTGGATGTCATTCTGGATGCTTTCCTCTTGTTAACAGCAAGTTGTAGTTCAATATCCACTTTGTCGGTCTTTTCTCTGTAGGTGCCCCATCTAGGTTCATTAGGGTCTTTAGGTGCTAACAATAAGACCTACGCATATCCTTCTAACACATGGTCTTCAACCTCATACCCTAGTGGATGAATCCATTTAGTTCTAGGCTCAACAACCTCCATGCATGTGCAATCTATCTCTACCATTAGGCATATTGTATCCCTGTATTTTTCAACTATCTTCTCAAATAGTCTATACCTGCTTTGCATTTTGATCCTGAATATCTTTATGTCCATATCCATTTTATCTCTTGCACTACTTTCTACTGTGGCTTTAAGAGATATCTGAGTCATTGTAGGTTTTCTTTTGTCTAGATACAAGTTTGCAACCTTTCCAACTATATGATGATATAAATAGATGATCAGAGATCCAAACCTGAATGTTTTGCTTCTGTCATGCTTGATGATTCTAATATTGTCAATCAATTGATCGCACAAGATCTCACATTGGTTGTATTGGGTGTTGTCCTTTACCATTCAGATAACTGAAAGAACTGTTGCAGCAGAGACACTATTCAACCTGCTTGCATGGTGAAACTTGTATCCAAGTATCATAGTCATGAGTTTAATGTCATCTTCCTTGATAGGGTCAATTGTCATTCCACGCCTATCACTCTTAGACAAACAAACTTTGTCAATTTGATTCTTGACATCCTTGCTAGTGGGAAGCATAGGTCCAGTCATTGGAAGACCGGTTAACTGATGGATTAGTTTAGTAGTGATTCAAACTGGGACATTTCCAATCTAGAAAAGATCATCATGAATTCTGCTTAACATAATTTTCACCCATTATGGTTCTTCAAACTCATGTGCATTTGAATACTCGACAATAGGGTTATCTTGTAAGTGCGTGAACTCATCTTTGAATGTGAAGTCTTTATTTAGCATTTATTCCATGTGAGAAGCTATATTATCATCTCCTAATGATTCCTTTTTACAGTAAATGTACGTGCAAATATCTTCCACCTGAACAACGCCAAGCAGGGTTTTGGAGAAAGCCCCTTCCACATCATCCATTATGGATTTAAATGGATGCTTCTTAAATATGAACCTCTTCCTCTCTGCTACATCAAACACAACTGGGATCACCATACTTACTTATTGTTTTCTTATGTAGGGTTTCTACAAAATTCTGAAATGGAGCGACAGCTTAGGGCTTCGCTTCAAACTGATTATATATTCATTCCAACTACCAAAATATTTATGCCTTCATGCTTTGATGTCTTAGTGCTCTAATGCTCTTCAATTTCTATGCTCTTGAATGTAATTGTGAAAATGATCGACTACGAACTTCTTTTTATACAATCTGACGTATTTAATGCTTGCAACCATGCATAGAGATTTTCAAACTTTGATCCCGATGTATTTTAGATAATGTGTGAATGCACATAGCTGTAATCTGGGCTTTTATCCATGAATCCAAAGGTGCATACTCTGATGTGAGTATACCAACCATGCAGGAGTTCTAAGATAGAATAGCTCCCCCTAAGACCAAGAAGGTCTATTCAGGCAGAAGTAGAGGGTGCGTCCACTGAGGATGCATCGACTACTTTGTCAACATTTTTTTTCTTCTTAACTTCAACCCATATTTTGGTTGAATCTTCATTTGCTTTAATAAAATTTACTTCTTCTTTCTCTTCAAATAGAGACTTTTTAGGATCCTCTTGTTTCTAAGTTTTTGATCTGCAAAACCTTGTGATATGTCCAGCCTTTCCACATGTGTGACAAATGATAGGAGGTCTGATGTTCTTTCTCATCATACTACATTGCTTTGTTGTGTGTCCATTGTAGTTACATATCTGACATGTAATGTTTTGCAAATTTCTTGAGAGTTGATGTCTTTGATTGTTTTGATTCATACTTCTGTGATTCTGCTGATGTTGATTCTTATGACTTGTTCTGCAATATACAGCCTTGTGACCAAACTTGTTACAGGAGTAACAATAACCTTTAAAAGGTCTTATCTCTTTGCAATCTCTTGCCAAATGCCCATGTTTATTGCATGCATAATAGGTTTTGTTAAATTGCTTGATTTCTCTTTTGGGTGGTTCAAATATAACCTCTGTAGTATCTTAAACTTTCTTAGTTTCTAAAGATGCTTCAAGTGTTTTTTCTTTTTCTTGTGATGATTTGATTTCATTTTGTGTTGTACTAAATCCAAGACCAGTAGTGTTCCCCTTTTTTCTTTGTGCATTGAACTGGGATTGAATCAAATCATAATTTATGTGGAGTTTATCAATCTTATCCTTTGCTTCTGTTAATTTGGATTCCAACTTCTTCTTCATGTTTTCCAATTCCAAGACTTTCATGTTTTCCTACAAAAGTTCATCTTCCAATTGTTTGCTTTCTTTGATCTTGTCTTCAATGGTGTTCTGGCTATCTGTAAGTTGTTCCTCCAGATCTTCAAGTTTATCCTTTAGAGATTTATTCTCTTCATTAAGATTTTTGACCATTTGTCCTAGATCACTTGTAGAACAATCTTTCAGATCTTTTCTTATCCTTTTAATAAGTATTTGAGAGCCATCATTTTTCAATCTCAGTTCTTCATTTTCCTTCTCAGATCTATCAAGATCTTCAAGAGCTACTTCAAGATTCTTTTTCAAATGTTTTTCTTCAGCTGAGTCCATGATCTCCTCAAGTGGTTAAAATTTCTTTCACAGGACCAGAGTTCTGATACCAATTGTTAGAAACACTGAGAGGGGGGGGTGAATCAGTGTTTAACTACTTATTATATTTCAGCCGATCAAACATAAAACAAATATGCATTCAAGAATCTTAACACAAGAAAACATAACACATGATTTGATTACGGAGAACCTTGATCAAAGGAAAACTCTGATGGGGATTAGTACAAACAAAATATTGTACTAGGTATAATGAACCTGTTAAAGTTCCTTTGCCCTGTTAGAAGCAGTCTTTACAAATTGAGTACGATGACCTAGTTAAGGGTCTGACCCTGTTAAGAGTCTTTTACAATAACCCTGTTAGGGGTGGTGGACTCACTGTCCAATAAGATGAAGGCTACAACCCTCTAAATGTTGATATGCACTATATCAAAAATGAACTATTGTAGTGACACTATTGTCTGATCAGTTCCGTGTATGCGTGGATGCTCTTACTTCTTCAAAGAGCTATATCATCTTATAAATTCATTATGTTGTCCCTCTGTAACTTCTTACATAATAATCAACACTTGTAACATATCTTTACATTACATACTTATATCTTCAAACCCGAATAGGCGCGACCGAAAACAAATAACTAGTCGGCCCTAAAACAAAAATATACAATGCTTCCAAACAAGTCAGCCTAAGCGTGTTTACCATAAAATTAATTACATTATTACAATCTTATAACTAAAGGCGCTTAGCCATTACATTATAAAATCATACACGTTGATCAAAACTATAGTCGGCTTCCATGCTCTATTTCCTGGACTGCAGGTCTACTAATCTGTCTGTAACTTTTTCATACTGATGTTTCGTACTCTGCACATTTGGAACTAGTATGTATATACACCATAGAGTATATATCTAAGCACACATGTTCTGGTGTGATCTCTAACACGTGCTCTGATGTGCTGATCTCTGTATTTCTCTGTCTGTCCTATTTTCTGTACTTAGTCATTTTATCTTCTAAGTTATCTTTGACATAAACTTAGTATGACTTTGTTACCATGATTGACAACACAAAATAAGTCATGCTTCCTTAGGAAGTCAACTTGCCAACAGTTACAAGAAAAAATTTGATAACTCTACTACCAAGTAATGCTATTTGTGTATCTTTTATATAAGAGCTAATATTTATACCCCAGATGAATGTTTCACTGGATGCTACTATTGGTGAGTTAACTGCATTTGAGTTAAATGATTTTGACAATAGTGTGCCTGCTACTTGTAATATTTAATCTACATTTAGTCTACTTTAAAGATTGGAAAAGCTAGGGAAGTTTTTGCAAGAGATGGTTATTTTAGAAGTGCTATTAATAAATTTTATAGTTGCAATGAAGGACTTGAAGAGCTATTTACTAAATGTGATAAGAATGAAAGAGAATTTGAAGTTGTGTTGGCTAGAAGGCTACAAAGAGGTAAAGTAAAATACCTAGGTAAGTTACCCTTAAAATGTTTTAATTATGATAAAATTGGTCACTTTGCATCTAACTATCCAGAGAATGATAAGGAGGAAAAGAAAGATAACAGAGATAAGGACAAGAGAGAAAATATATTCAGGAGATACAGAGACTACAAAAACAAAGGTAATAAATCTTGTTATACTGATAATGAAGGACTAAGTGATGATGATTCTATTGAGAGTAATGAGGAAAAAGAAGTTGTTTATGTGCTATAAAATATGATTCTGATGAAGAATAACCTAGAGCCCTAATATCACAAGTAAGTAAGAATGAAACATGGATTATAGATAGTGGTTGTTCACATCACATGACTGGTAACACACTTAAGTTTATTTCCTTAGAAAATCATGATGGAGGTTATGTTAGATTTGGTAATGATGCTCCATATCCTATGAAAGGAAAAGGATCTATAATTATACTGAATAACACAAGATGTTGTTTATTGGGTTGAAGGATTAAAGTATAATCTATTGACTGTTGCACAGCTAAACAATACAGGTTATCGACTGGAATTTTAATATGGAAGAGTGAAATTATTTGATGAGAAGAGCAATTTGATTGCTACTTGAGAACAATCTAAAGGTAATCTATTTTATCTTGATACTTGTATGAAGATTTGTTTATTTGCTAAAGTTGAAGATGTTTGGTTATGGCACAAAAGGGTTTGTCATGTTAATTTTGACAACTTAATCAAAGTGAGTGAGAAGAATAGAGTAAGAGGACTATGGAGACTTGAAAAATAGAGAATGTTATGTGCAAAGAATGCAAGATGGGTAAGATGACTAAACCTAGTTTTGCAAGAAAGACTTATGTTACACAAGGAATTTTTGATTTAGTCTGTAGTGATTTATGTGGACCAATGAGAACTAAAATTTATTATGTAGATAGATATTTTATTTTATTTGTGGATAATTATTCAAGATTGATGTCTATAATGTTTCTAAAATAAAAATTGAATGCATTTCAAATTTTTAAGTGTTATAAGGCCTAAGCTAAAAAAGAAACTGGAAGACAGTTGAAATCTCTGAAATCTGACAGAGGATTTGAGTTTACTTCTGATGATTTTACATTTTTTTTAATGAGAATGGAATCAAGAGACGGTTATTAGCACCAAGGAAACCACAACAAAATAGGATTGCTGAGAGAAGAAACAAATATATTTTTATTGTGTTAGGACACTGCTGATTGAAAAGGAGTTTGATAGAACTTCTAGAGGGAAGTTGTGAGTACTATTGTTTATACACTAAAACCAAGTACAAATGAAGAAAGGTATCAACAAGACAGCTTATGAAATCTGGTATGATGACAAACCTAATGTTAGTTACTTTAAAATCTTTGGGAGAAAATGTTATATTCTGAAAGATTCTAGAGAAGGCAAGTTTGATTCAAAAGGAGATGGAGGGATATTCTTAGGATATTCTAAAAATAATAAAGCTTACAAATGTTTGAACAAGGTTACTATAAAAATGGTAAAAAGTGAAAATGTAAGAATTGATGAATTTGTAGAAAGGAATGATGATTACAGTAAGAAGGAGCCTGATGATTATAATAAGTTTGTATATGTACAACATGATGCTCCTGAAACTTTACCAAGAGAACCTACCGAGGAGGAAGATGAACAAGCAGTTCCACAACCAAATGTTGATATTGAATAATCGAGGGCTACCAAGCCTACTTTGACAAAGTATGTGAGAAGGAACCATTCCCGAAGCAAGATTATTGGAAATAAGGAAATTGGAGTGCTGACTAGAAGGAAGGAAAAGACAATACATGTTTAATATCTACATTTGAGCTGAAGAAAGTTAAGGAAGCACTAGATAATGAGGATTGGATGAAAGCAATGAAAGAAGAGTATGATCAAATTGAGAAGAACAAGACATGGACTTTAGTATGTTGGAAATAATGGGAAGTGTGTACTGAGAGGGGAGGGGTGAATCAGTACCTCTAAAACTTTTATCTCTTTTAACCATTATCCATTGTGTAATAAATTTCATAACCATCCATTTGTTCGATACTGTCTTTATGTAAGATATATCAATTCTTTATCTTAATCAAACATTTAAACATTAATAGAAACATTCATGAAAGTAATTGACTCATAACACAAGATATGGTAATACAGAAAACCCGTGTTAAAAGGTAAAAATTGTGGTGGGGATGACCCCAAAAAAATCTTCACTATCTACAGATTGGAAGGGGCCAGTTAAGGTTTACAATTTGATCATTTGTGATGATCTACCCTGTTAGGAGTATTATGTGGAGATTGGTTAAGGTCTACTCTATTAAGAGCTTTAGCAACATTATTTAGTGTGCACTTGGTTAAGAGATTTACAATAGGATTGTTAAATCCACCTTTCTTGAAAGGGTTTCTTCTATTTACTACACTTGTTAGAATATAGACAAAAATACTCATTGACCTGAGTGTATGAAATCTAAAAATTTCTAATTATAGATCCATTATAAATCACATGTATAAATGTATCACCTAATGTGATTGATTAATACCTATGTTGCTCGGTAGCCTCTGGTCTTGGTTCTTGATAAAAAAATTCATCTTTTGTTGTCCTGCTTCTTGAAACTCTCAGTCTGATCCATAGATGTGTGCATTGGCTACATTCATCCTCTCATCAATCTTAATGAATGATTAAAACATCTATTTATAAGATAGATTGACCTAATGTAGTTTCATGTATTAAAAAACTAACTCTATGATCAAAGGTTTACAACTTGACCTTGATCTCCTGTCTGCATGTTTTTAATCAATTAGACTGATTAAAACAATTAAAATAATGTTGCTTGTCCCTTAAGTAATGGTTTTAAAATAAATCAAGACTCTATATATAGAATATATATGTTTTATTTGACGTGGAAGTCAGATCCACTTTTCTCAGGATATAACTGACTTTCAGTGTTCCTTGGTTCAATTGTCCATTGGGTTCCTTTCTTGACTATTCTTTTGGTTTGCACTATATTCTTCTCATCAGGTTCCACTATTGGTTTATTCCTGTTGGGTTCCACTTTATCATGTTCGGTTTGCACTTTCGGTTTACACTGAAAAATTGTGTCATTGGTTTTCTTCTTTCTTAGCATTTTTTATTTGAGCTGAAAACCTAACTTTTGGTATAGTGTAACTAATGGTTTAAACAAAAATTTTCTCATTGCATACTAGTGGAAAAACTTTATGTTTATCAATCTCCCCCTTTGACATTAGTATCAAAAACTAATATGTGCATAATACTAACAAACTTTATAGTATTTACACCTTGTATATTGCTTAGTCATTTCATGACTCCCCCTATGCATATTTTAGTATAGTAAATGTGTATGTACACTTTGTCTTTATACTATCTCTTCATGTTCACTTTGTGCTATATTTTCCTTTTCCCTTTTTTATTTTTGTACATATCATTTCACTTTTCCCCCTTTTTTGATACTAAGGAAAAAGGTGTATACCTATAGCTTATCAAAAATATGAGATTGAGAGGAATTCATTTCCTCCATCATCTTCTCCCATTTTTCCTTTATATGTTCAAGAGCCATATGCTCCAATGTGATCTGTGCATGCATATCATAGATGTATTCTACTACAGACATCTCAGGGGTGGCAATAAGTTGCCTTGCTAAACTTAGGTGTGTTTGCAGAAGTGTGAGGTTCAGTAATAGAAGGGGTTGTATCTCGGTAACCTCCTCTCTAAACTATGATTCTTCTTCCCAAAGTTCTTGTCTCAACCTTTTTATCTCAATGATCTTCTCATAATTCAATTTGATTGTATTTCCATTTGTGGTTAGAATTTGTGCACTTGCAGTTAGATCGGATTTGATCTTTGCATTCTTGTCATTGTTATCCTTAGTAAATTTCTCTAAAGTGCATAGCATTTGTATTAAGGAAACAACTTCAGTAATTATTGTATCTAATTCATCTGATAACTCTGAAATCTTTACCTTATTTTTTGTCACTTCTTGGCTGATCTTTTTTGTCAATTTGTATTGGAACTTCAGTTCTGCCCGCTCCTCAATTGCCTTTTATGAATCAACATTCTGTGTTCTGATTTCTTTAGTGAGGACTAAAAGTTGATATAGAATGGGGGAATTGTGATCAACATCAATTTTGAGAACTAACTGACTTAAGATGTCCCTTGTGTTCTCCAGTACCAATGAATCTTAGTGTTGTTTCTTAAGATTTTCCTGCAAAGCTTTCCTTTGACAAATTTCTCCATACTCTTAGAGAGATTCAAAATCTAATATAGTTGGGTCACATTTTAGTATTTCAATTATCTCATCAAGTGTGACTTCCAACTTTTTCTTATTTGTTTTTTTCTTCTTATTTTGTGATCCACCTATATGCAGAACCATAGCCAAATTCTCTGCTTGGTCTGATGTGGTACTTGATGGCTTTTGAGGTGTTGTACCTTTCTCTTGTTTCTCAGTGTTTTCCTGTCGATTGTCTAAGGATGTCTCCTTATCAACCTTTTATGTTTTTGCATCTTTGCCTTTTTATTCTTCAGTGTGGTATCAACTATCTTAACTTGCTCATCTTTCTCTTTTTGCACTTCATCAACATCTTTCATCTATGCATCTTTTTTGGTGGTATCTCCATCTTTTTGTTCTCCATCGATGACATTATGTTCATCAATTGTATATTTTTTCTCATCATTACCCTTATCCTCGGGTATGTTTGCATCGGGCTTGGGGGTCTTCTCCTTTTGTGAGATTATATTGATTTTTTGAATCAATAATGGTATCTGGCCTAGTATGTGTACTTGTGCAGCATCAATTGTAGTGTCATGTTTGTCATTTTTGTCCTTGACAACAGTGACATCTTCATCTTTCTGAATTTCATTTGAATGATCATCGGTGATGTCAATAATAGTATTATCCATAGTAGTGTCCAGCCATGTCTCATCATCAACATCCATATTCTTGTTGCCTGTAGTGTCCAATTCTACTATTCTGACATCTTCATCATTGATAGTTATATGTTCGGTGCTCTGTGTAGCCTGATTATCCTTGTTTTGTTGATTTTTTGGTAAGATATTTTTGTGTCTTAGGACTTGTATCATTTTTAGGAATATCAAGTATCTTTCTCCATTCAGCTTCACTCTTTTTATCTAGGTCTAGTAGATGTCCTTGAAGCACTTGGTAGGCTCTCAACTTTGGTGAGAACCTTTTGGAATGATTCTTCGTCATCTCTTTAATTTCCTCCATTTTTTATTCAGGAGGCATGATTGATACTAGGGATCTTTCCCTAATCTCTTTCTCATAATGTAAAGAAAATGTCCATCTTGCCGATAATCTATCTTGAAGTTCTTTTGACATATTATCTGCCAATTGTGTTGGGAGATATTTAAATATGCACATCATTTTGGTAATTGCCTCCTCAACCTTATTTTGATCCACTAGATCCAATGTTATCCATTTCTTGATCTTTCTACCATTGACTCTATAGACTCTGAGTCACTCTCCTTATTAGCTTCACCGACAGGTGACTGTCCCTCAGTTTCTTCTCTCTTTTTGGTTTCTTCTTCTATAAGTGATAGTCTTTTCTTCAAATTCTTGACCATCTTATCTTTCTTTCTATAAAGTCTTCTTTACAACCAAACTAGTTTTAATCCTTTCTTTGGCTTCTTCATAAGTTCCTAACTTAGGTTGTGTTTTGTCTAATGGCTCATTTATTAATGCATCAATTGCATTAGATGCTTGATCTATGTTCACCTCATAGTCAAGTGGAGATAGCCATGTTGTTCTTAGTACAACTAGCTTGATGTATGTGTAGTCAGTGTCTACCATAAAACATATATCAGTCTTTAACTTTTCAATTATCTATTCTAGGATCCTTACTCTTTTCTACATTCTCTCCTTGAATCCAGAAAAGTATTCATCCATTACTAACTCAAAATTATCTCCTAGTGATTTTATAAACTCACTAATTTTCATGGTCACTGGTCTTTTTGTGTCCCATTGCACATTTCCTATAGATGGAAAAGATTCTTGGAAGTAGAAGAATATGCACATGATAAGTGAACCAAACTTACATGAATTTGACTTTGCATTTATTATTGTCTGCAAGTTCTCTTCTAACTGCTTGAGTAGAAGTTATGATAGATCCAACTGAATTCCTTTCTTGACAATCTTGTAGGATGTATCCACTACTCCGAATGCAATGTTGTTCATCCTTCTAGCCTGAAAGAACTTGTATCCTAAGACACATGCTCCAAATTTTAGTTCATCATTGATAATGGTGTATACCTTAAATCCTCTTCCATCACATTTAGCTCTTGTGTTCTTCTCAATGTCAGCTTTAGGTGGGTGCTTCAATGCCTTTACCTTATCAGTTATTGGATAACAGGTGATAGCATGTATAACATCTCTTATTATTGGTTTAGGCTCATCCAGCCATAACTTTTGGTCATGTATCCTGCTCAGTACTAACCAAATCCATTCGGTCTTGAATTCCTTCAAGAGCCATAGGGAATTTGTGAGCCCTTTCACCTCAATATGTTTTTTTTCTTCTTTGATAGTGTCATCATCATTGCATAGCTTCTTGAAATCTTTCTCAACCTCCATATCACCAATCTCTTCAATCTTGTAGTGTATGTATGCTCACACGTCTTCAAAGAGAAAAACCCTAGCTTGTATTCTTGAGAATGCTCTAGCATTGTCACGTTGTGAGGTAACCTCTGGACATATCTTATAATGTGGTTCCTCACAGGTTGAGTTCTTGATAAAATTGATCTTGTTCTTCTTAACACTCTTGAGCTTAGTGGTTCTTGATGTAGTTTCCATTTATTCTAAATTTAGGGCTCTCCTATAAATGATAAACATAATTCTCATTTTATACTTGGTACTTTCTTTAATCTTTGTAGCTGTAAGTGATCTACTTGGAGTGATGCGAATCAGGTTGGAGTCACTTTTTAATGTTGTTGCTTCATCTTCTAGTTTTTCTCTAGTCACTTTTCTCTAATTTCTTGGTGAAGAATGAAATCCTTCCATCGTCTATTTATAGAATTTTCCCTAAGTTGAGTCATTAATGCTCAACCACTCCTCGGTGTGTGAAGACAGAGTCATTGGGTGATACACTAACTTCCCTTTTGGTGATAGTGTGATGCTTTGGGCAGTCGTTTAACTTGTTTCATTCACCGATAGATTTTGGTGTATGGCGAAGACAACTTTATCAACGCACATGATTACCGATGGATCTCGGTTTACACTAGCAAATTTAGCCTTTATGTGTTGACCGACAATTCTCGGTAAGTGTAGGCAACTCAACTTTGAATGTGTACTGATATATTTTGGTATGCATTGACTGATGAAATAGTTTTCACTTAATTTAACAAGTAATACCATAGTACATCTATAATCATGCTGATTTGGTATATTAACTATGTATAATGGAACTGGTGCAAAATTTAACTTGGTATAATGCAGTTCCATAATTACGTGTTCTACTTAGGTGGGGGTGGTGATGTCACCAAATCCATTGGATAAGGTGTTACTATTAGGATTGTTGAACTGCAATCTTCCCAAGAACACCTGCATGCATATCTATTACATAAACAGAAGCAAAAGACAGAAGAGAGAAGGCAGCTATGGCGGCCAAAAAGCCAGAGACATCGAATTCATGTTGAAATAAAAACTTCTATATTATCAACAATAGAATTACAATAAGATGTGAAAACTTTGTAAATAAAACTAAATGGTGATTCCTTATAAAGGATACCGAAGCCCTAAAAGGGAAACTCTCAGAAAATAGAAAGTTGCCTAAGTATAACTTAAGCACAAAAGAGTAATTACTAAATTACTCTAACAGTTACCATTTACATTGCTTGGTCCATCTTCATCATTGTTTGTAGCTTTCCTCCACATTTTTTTTCTCATCTTCCTGATGTCTTCAATGGTGTTTCCATTGGCAAAGGTGCTGGTCTCTGTCATTTGGTCTCTGTAATCTTTCTTGAGATGACCAACTTTATGACAGTGTAAACATGCCATTCCGGGGTTAGTCCAACTTCTAGACCTTCTTGTCCATTATCTCATATAGTTTGTAGCAATGTGACCAAATCTTCCACATGTTGTACAATTTTTCCATGTATTATAATACCATACATATTTGTTACCGACTCTTTTTGGTTTATAGGCAGTTTCTTGACCTTTAGGCTTCCATGCTTTCTTTTTCATCTTCCAGCATTCAAGAGTTGTGTGCCCATCCATTTTGCAAGTAGGACAATATTTGTCCATGTATCATTCCTTCTTGGGTTGTTTCACCTCAGGTTTACATTCATATGCTTTATGTCCTTTCTTGTTACATATATAACAAATTCCTATGAATGAAGATGTAGATTTAGGAATACCTTTCATTTTTCTCTTGCATACATTTGATGTGTCGCCTTGCTTTCCACAATGATTGCATGTCAGCTTTCTTGGTCTTAGATTTGCATAGACATTCTTTGTGTAGACATCCAAAAATATTAATATTATTATTAATATTAAATTCCCTTTTGTTCCTCTAACTATTTAATTCAATCAATTAAATAGTTTCATTTGCTAGTATTTATCAATGATCAAATACTATTCTGATATATTTTATTTAAATACATTTGCCTCACAAAATCCCCTTTTTAATAAATTTATATTTATTAAAATCCCTTCATATTTCTATTTCTTCTAAACTATGATTTTATTCAAATCTAATTTGAATTATAATCTAAACCCTAGCTAGGAACCTATTAATCCAACCTAGAGACCTACCCTAAGCCTACCCTATTCCTACTCTACTCCCATCACCTCACTTTCTAAGCATGCTTCCCTACCTAACTGTTCTTGAATCATACTTAAAGGGTGATTCCTAACCTTTTTAAGGCTAATGGAATTCTCACCCACATGGGAAAATTCTCTCCAAAAAGGTCACCCATTCCTCTTAAATCCCTTTTACAAGTTTGTCTCCCACTTGGAATTCTTGATTCGCTAAATATTAAATGCTATATTTGACTCAAATTTAGCCATCCCTTCAAGCCTATGTGTCCCTTATGTGGCTCTTATGTGGATGACACATAGATGCCACCTCATCCAAGCCATCCTCTTCTCTCCCAAAATTGTATAAATAGAGGCCTTCTCATCTTCATTTTTCATCTCTCATTGTGCATTGTTATTATGCTAGAATTACTTTAGAATTCATAGCTTGTTTTCATGCTCTTAGTCTTTAGCTTAAATCACTTATAAATCACATGCTAGGATTCAATTTGGTAAATGTATCATAGTTTTTTGCATATGCATATCATTTCATAGTTTGATCTATCATCTTGAAGAAGATTTGAGACTAGTTCTTCATACTAGCTCTTGAATCTCTCTTCTTGCTTATCAATCTTGCATTGCATTGGGGATCCACTTGCATTTGTGTGTTTGAGAGAGCACACCAACAATCATCCAAAAGATAAAATCAAACAAGCCTTTTGGGTGCAACTTTTTTTAGCTCTATCCAATGATATGAGGATACTTTACTTTGTTTTCCTTGCTTTTATCTCACATTGAATTTAGATGCTAACCCTCTAATTGTTGGAGATTTACTTCTAGTAGCTAGTTGATTGTATGTTTGTCATTTATGACAACATATAATATACAAAAATATTTTGTATGTACTTATCAGAATGATCGTATCAATCCTTGCGCGGTTATACTCATGTTGTTGAAATGATGTTTATGTTTTGTTCATACAGGCAGACTCAGATATGGAGTTTCAGTTGTGTTGTGTAATTTTGTTATGTGGCAGTAACAGTTGCTGGAGTTTATCTATACAGATCTGACGTATTGCATTGGTTCTTGAGTTGCGCCTATCTTTGGGATATGCATGTGTATATTCAATTTAATTTATGAGTTTATGATAGTTATCTAAAGGCACCAAATGTGTTTCAACAAGATTGCAAAGTCAGGGTTAATTTGGTGAGGCCGACTTAGTGAAGTGTCACATCTATTCAGCTTATATTGCATGGTTGTAATTATGCTTGCATGATTAGTAAAGCCAATAAGGATGTTATGAAGAGTTTTCTAACAGGTCCCTTGATCTTATAATTTGAGGAAGATACTTATAGAAAGTCATTTGTGGAATGCTAAGTGTGAATGATAAGAAAAGATATAGGAAAAGTACAAAGCAGAATATCAGTTGAGTTTCATTCATCAAGGATCTATGTGAAGAAGAAGTGGAAGATTACAATACACTGTAACTGATCAACACAACAAGTCTACTCTATAGTTCATCATCAGATACAGTGCATATCTATTCTACAGAAGGTTTTAGCCTTCACCATTAAAATAGTGAGCTTTTGGATAGTGAGTCCTCACCCTTAACCAGGTTATTTATAAAAGACTCCTAATAGGGTCAAACCCTTAACCAAGTCACTATAATTATTGCATTGTAAAGAACAACTCATAACAAAGTTGCAAGATCTTCTAATAGAGATTATTATAAACAAGTATAGTTCATTATGGGTGTTAATTCCCACCGAGGTTTTTACCATTTGGTTTCCCCATAACCAAATTGTGGTGTTATCTATTGTGTTATCTGAATATGCATTTATTTTATTGTATTCTAGAGTTAATAAAAGAAATGAATTAAATTAGCTGATAACTGTTTCACCCCCCCCCCCCCTTCTCTCAATTATCCTTTGCGATTATTCTAACAATTGGTNCCCCCCCCCCCCCCCTTCTCTCAATTATCCTTTGCGATTATTCTAACAATTGGTATCAGAGCCAAGTGCCTTGAAGAAGAAGCCTAACAACTTAAGGTAGATCAGATGGCATACTTCAGAAAAGAGAGTCATAAGTTTGATGGAGAGAATTATCTGGATTGGAAGAACAAAATGATAACACATCTACAGTGTGTTGGTTTTGACATCTTTGAGATAGCCACACAAGAAGTTGTTATTCCCTCTCTAAAATACCTATCAAGAGATGATGCTACTAGTAAAAAAAAGGATACTTTCACAACTAATGCAGTTGCCAAAGAAGCCCTTATAAGTGCACTATCTAACAGTGAATTTTCTGAGATCAAGAAATTACACAAGGCATACACAATATGGAAGTATTTAGAAGACATGTTTGAAGGCGATGTTCAAGCAAAGAATGCACACAGGAAGACATGGAAAAATAAATACAATAGTCTGGAGACATTACCTAAAGAAAACATTAGAGCCTATAATCAGAGGATAAATGAAGTAGTTTCTGTAATCAGAAACAATGGTGGAGAAATATCAGAAGAAGATATAATGGACAAGTTGTTGACTAATTTAACATCAGACTATGAGAACAAGATTAGTATTCTAGAGGAAACCATGTAATTTTCACAAGACTTCAAGAGAGAGACTTTGATCAATAAAATCTATGCATTTGAGATACCAAGATTGAAGACTAAACCTAAAAGTGAAATAGCCTTCAAAGGTTCAGTTCATGGTAAAAAATCTCACATCTCTAGAAAAAATGAGAAAGAAGAAGTTGATGAAGAACTAGAATAAATCATTTCCATGATTTCTAAAAGAGAAAAGAAAGGAAAAGGGAAATATGAAGGACAACTTTTATTCAAATGTTTCTCGTGCAACAAGATCATTCACTTTGCATCCAAGTGTCCTACAAGAGTAAATAAATTCAGATCTGATTATAAACCTAAATATAGGAAGGACTGCTATCATGCTGAAGAAGGTGTAAATGATGAAGATTCAGGAGAAGATGAAATTGGATTCATTTCCCTTAAAGACATGGAAAAATTGCTAGAGAATATGGACATTGAAGATGAAAAGGAAACACAGGAGTTAGCCCTAATTTCCAAAGTAGACATCAGAACTGATTGGATCATTGACAGTGAATGCTCTCATCACATGACAGGTGATAAAGATAGATTTGTTCATCTAGACAAGTACAAAGGTGGTATGGTTAGATTTGGAGATAACACTCCTAAACCTATCGTAGGTAGAGGATCCATCACCTTGGATGGAAAGAACAAGATAGATGATGTTTTGTATGTTGATGGATTACATCACAATTTACTAAGTGTTGGATAGCTACTTGACAAAGGTTATCATTTGGAATTCAAAGACAACAAATGCATTATTAGCAACAAAGAAGGAGAAATGATTGCATCCGGCTCCAAAACAAAAGGTAATGATTTCCAGCTCAATTCATATGTAAGTTGTTTTTTTGCAAAAGTGGATGACAATTGGTTATGGCACAAGAGACTCAGTCACATCAATTTTGATAATATAGTAAAGATAAGCAATGTCAAGGTAGTTAGAGATCTTCCAAGTATTGCAAGACCAGTTGACACAATATCCAGGGAATGTGTTATGGGAAAGCATGTAAGGAGCTCCTTCAAAAGAAAGCAGAACTCAACTAAAAACAAGTTAGACCTAGTGCATACAGATTTATGTTGTCCTACTCAAACCAGGATCTATTACGGAGAAAGGTATTTCATTTTGTTTGTTGATAATTTTTCAAGAATGATGTGGGTTGCATTCTTAAAGGAGAAGTTTGAAGCCTTTGAGAAGTTAAAAATATTCAAAGCCAAAGTGGAGAATGAATTTGGATTAAAACTAAAGTGTCTAAGATCAGATAGATGAGGAGAATTCACCTCTGACTAGTTTTATGACTACTGTGAAGAATGTGGAATTAAAAGATAGTTGAGTGCACCATAACCCCACAGCAGAATGGGATAGCAAAAAGAAGGAACAGGATCATACTTGATACAACATGCACTATGATGATTGAAGGAAAAGTTGTGCACACCTATTGGAGAGATGCAGTCAATACAGCAGTCTATACTATCAACAGAACACAACTAAGGCCAAGCATGGATAAGACACCTTATGAACTTTGATTCGGTAATGTACCTACAGTAAAATACTTCAAAATATTTGGTAGCAAGTGCTACACCAAGAGAGATGATGGTGTTGGTAAGTTTGATGCTAGTAGTGATGAAGGTATTTTCCTTGGTTACTCTACTAAAAGCAAAGCATACTGATGTTTTAATTTGAGATTAAAGAAGATAATTGAAAGTACTCATGTAAAGATTGATGAGAAGTTCATGGTTCAAGAAAGGTACTATGAATATGCACCTATGATAGAGGATGAACCCAGGCCTAGCAGTAAAGACATTGTTATTAAAGAAATGTTTGATTGTATTGATGTTTCATGTAATGAACCTGAATCAAGCAAAGAAGTATCACAGATTACAGATGATGATGTTACACCAAAAGTTTCAAAGTTCACATCTAGGTATCATTCAAAGGATGATATCACTGGAGATCAGAGCAGTAGGGTTTTGACTAGATCAAAAGAAAAAATGTTAACAATAGATGAAGAGGTATGTTTACTTTCATAGATTGAACCTTTAAATGTTGAATATGCTTGCAAGGATTCTTATTGGTAGAAAGCAATGGAAGAAGAATTAGATCAAATAATAAAAAATGATACATGGGAATTGGTCCCTAGACCCAGTGACAAAAATGTGATTGGAACAAAGTGGGTATTCAGGAACAAGACGAATGAAGATGGTATAGTGGTGAGAAATAAAACAAGACTAGTGTGTAGAGGATATGCGTAGAGGGAAGGGATAGATTACACTGATACATTCACCCATGTGAGAAGATTAGAAGCCATTAAGTTATTATTGGCCTATGCAACATTCAAAGACTTCAAAGTATATCAAATGGATATCAAATCCACCTTTCTAAATGGTGACTTGAAAGAAGAAGTCTACATAGAATAGCCTGAAGGATTTAATCTATCAGATAAACTAGACATGGTATGCAGATTGAAGAAAGCACTCTATTGACTTAAACAGGCCCCAAGAGCTTGGTATGAGAGACTAGATGGTTATCTTACCAGGATTGGATTTAAGAAAGGAGCAATAGATTGTAACCTATTCATAAGAGAGACACCTGATGGACTATTGCTTGTTGCCATATATGTTGATGACATTATCTTCGGAGGTAATCACAAGCTTAGTGCAGAATTTGCAAAAGAAATGCAGAATGAATTTGAAATGAGCATGATTGGTCCTATAAAATATTTTTTGGGATTGAAGGTAAAGCAGACAGATAAAGGAATATTCATAAATCAGTCCAAATATGTGAGGGAAATATTGAAGACTTTCAAGATGGAAGAATGTAAGCCAGTATGCACTCCTATGATAACTGGAAGAAAGCTTTCTAAAAAAGATGATTCTGCAGTAGTTGAAAAGACATTATATAAGTCTATGATTGGAAAACTTATATATCTTACTCAATCTAGACAAGACATATCTATTTCAAGTTGCATTGTTGGAAGATTTTCAGTTGAACCAAAATAGAATCACCTAATGGAAATAAAGAGAATATTAAGAAATCTAAAGGGAACTATAGACTATGGTTTATGGTATCATAAATCAGAGAATGTACAACTTCATGTGTATACAGATGTAGATTGGGTAGGTTGTCTTGATGACAAGAAGAGTACTTCTGGAGGAGCAGTATTTCTTGGAGATAGGTTGGTTTCTTGGGTAAGCAAGAAGTAATTGTATCTCTTAGTTGACAACAAAAGCTGAATATGTTGTAGCAGCATTGAATTGTTCAACAATGGTTTGGATCAAGCAGATGGTTAAATATTTTGGTATACAGGTTGATTATCCTATTTTTATTCAATGTGATAACACCAATACTATCACCATGTCCAAGAACCTTGTGATGCACGCAAAGACAAAGCACATTGAGATTAAATACCATTTTCTTAGAGAAAAAGTTACAGATAATGAAGTAAAATTGGACTATGTGAGCACCAAAGAATAGTTGGCAGATATTTTCACAAAGCCTTTATCAAAAGATACTTTTGAGTATCTCAGGGAGAAGTTGGGAGTAATTCCCTCTCCTAAGTATGATTATATAAAGCAGCATGAACATCAGTCATTAAGTGACTGATGAATGGTTGACTACTCTACTTCTGGAGTAGTACCTATGCTTAATTTTTTATGGCACCCTTTGCCATTGATGTCAAAGGGGGAGTATATAGTAAGGGGGAGCATATATTCTGGGGGAGTATAAACACAGACAAAGGAGCTGCAGCAGTGTAGAGGAATCTTTGATGAGGATATTGAGAAGATTGTAAAAATAAATAAGACACCATGTGTTGAAGATGTTTTTAATATCATATGTTGCCATCAATGTCAAAGGGGGAGATTGTTGGAGATTTACTTCTGGCAGTTAGTTGATTGTATGTTTGTCATTGATGACAACATATAATATACAACAATGTTCTATATGTACTTATCAGAATGATGGTATCAAGCCTTGTGTAGTTATATTCATGTTATTGACATGATTTTTATGTTTTGTTCATACACGTAGACTCAGATATGGAGTTTCAGTTGTGTTGTGTAATTCTATTATGTGGCAGTTATAGTTACTAGAGTTTGTCTGTACAGAGCCGACGTAATGTATTAGTTCTTGAGTTGCACCTATTTTTGGGATATGTGTGTGTATATTCAAGTTAATTTATGAGTTGATGATAGTTATCTAAAGGCACCAAATGTGTTTCAACAAGATTGCAAAGTTAGAGTTAATTTGGTGAGGCTGACTTAGTGAAGCGTTGTGTCTATTCAGTTTATATTGCACGGTTGTAATTATGCTTGCGTGATTAGTAAAGCCAACAAGGATGTTATGAAGATTTTTCTAAAACATCCCCTGATCTTATACTTTGAGGAAGATACTTATAGCAAGTCATTTGTGGAATGCTAAGTTTGAATGATAAGAAAAGATACAGGAAAAGTACAAAGTAGAATATCAATTGTGTTTCATTCATCAAGGATCTATGTGAAGAAGAAGTGGAAAATTACAATACACTGGAACTGATCAAGATAGCAGGTCTACTATATAGTTCATCATCAGATATAGTGCATATTTGTTCTAAAGAAGGTTGTAGCCTTCACCATTAAAGTAGTGAGATTTTAGATAGTGAGTCCTCACCCTTAATCAGGTTATTTGTAAAAGACTCCTAACAGGGTCAGACCCTTAACTAGGTCACTATACTTATTGCATTGTAAAGAAAAACTCCTAACAGGGTTGCAAGATCTTCTAACAGATATTAGTATAAACAAGTATAGTTCATTGTGGGTGTTAATTCCCACCAGGGTTTTTACCATTTGGTTTCCCTGTAACCAAATTGTGGTGTTGTCTATTGTGTTATCTGAATGTGCATTTACTTTATTGTATTCT
>MU225736.1:566983-581791 GCA_018584345.1 Thuja plicata
GAACTTTGTTGAAATATCTCTAAAGTATATTCTCTCCTTGAAAGAACCCTAGAAGTATTTCATATATCTGCCTTACAGATATATAAATTGAAAACGCTCCTTGAACATTCAATTTAAACAAAATTCAGAATACTAAAATGAAGATAGAAAATCCACTAAATGCTTCAGACACTGTGAACTGGATTTCATTCAGAAGTCATCATCAATTACTACATTCAATAGAGATTTCTCCAGAAAATACCAGATATATTGCAATTGATTTAGTATTTCAGACAGAAAAATGACCATCATCCTCCCAGTAGTCTTGGAATCCTTTTATACCACAAGGATGCAACAAGCTACCGACATACTGGAAGAATTATACAACTGCGTGTAACAAAATTCTGTAACCGAACATAGGTGGCAGCTAATTTACCAGGTTTTTCTTTTTGTGGCTTAGCCATATTTGATTCATCCTTTTTGCTCCCCATCTGTTCTTCTTTGACGATAGGCAAATCAAAAGGTAATAGCTTCCACTTCACCTGGCATCCATGGCATCTCTAGCCTCAGACACGTATTTAGCCATGTCTCTCTTCTGTTTTGCACCATTTCGTGCTATGTTCTCTGTTTCTTCTTTGGTGGCTCTTTAGCTGAAACAGGGCAATTTGAACAGGAGACCCTTCAGATTATCCATTGTCAGTACTGAAAATAGCCAAGACTCTGCATTTTATTCATTTCTGGAAAGACCCTTGCGAGTGAGCGACGCACTCCTGCTATTCACTTGGTCGCATACTCGCCATCCTTTTATGCTCTACTTTTCTCCTTCTGCGAGTGAGCGATCACCAAATTCTGAACCTCTATTCATGTCTGTCGCACCCTCGTGCTACTTTTATGCTTTACTTTTTGATTCATGCGAGTGAGCGATGATTCCTTCACTGATAGCTCATCGCATGCTCGCGAGCTGACTTTTCATTTTACCTGAGTCTGGGTAACTGAGCGACAATGCCTCTTATCCTTCAGCTACTCCCTAATCGCACACTCGCTGACTGTTCAAACTTTAACTTTTGGATATGAGCGGGTGAGCGACGATTCATTTCTTTACTGACTGCTCTGTCTAGTCGCACACTCGCAAACTCAGAAATTTCACTTTATACAGGACTGCGAGTGCGCGACTGCTTCATTTTTCCCTTAATCGCTCGGTCGTGAGCTCTTTTCTTTCCACTTCTGTTGATCAGCGACTGAGCGATGCTTTTCATCTTCTGACTCATCGCACACCCGTGAGCTCAACAATCTTACTCTATTTCTGATGGCGAGTGTGCGACTAGTCTTCTTTTTTTTTCGTCGCTCACTCACGAGCTATTTTTGCTTTTACCTTCATTGATCGGCGAGTGCGGGACATCCGTCACTTTTCAACTCGTCGCACACCCGTGAGCTAACATTTCATATTCTGTCATTATGGGTGAGTGCACGACTATCTCTTTTCTTTCCTTGTCGCACCCTGGCGAGCTCTGTTCCTTCCATCTTTTTTGATCGGCGGCTGAGCGATGCTTTTCATTTTCTGACTCGTCGCACACCCGCACCACTTTATATTCTAACTTGCACCTTATGCATGAGTGCGTGATAGTAGTTTTTCATGGCTCGTCGCCTACTCGCAAACTTGAAAATTTCATTTCATACCTGACTGCGAGTGCGCGACTGCATACTTTCTTTCTTTAGTCGCTCACTCGCGAGCTGATTTCTGATCATCTTCATTAACTAGCAACTGAGCGATATCCTTCTTCTTTTGGCTCATCACACACTCATGAGCTGACCTCTGATTACCTCAAAACATCAGCGAGTGAGCAAGGCATTGAACAGTCTTTTTGGTCGCTCGGTCGCGGTCCTTTAAGAACTTTGAAAAATATCTGTGTGACTATGCAATTGCATCTTCATATTGGTGCTTTATACCTTCGTCGCACACTTGCTCTAAAAAATACACATGAGTTAAAACCTATGCGAGTGAGCAACCACTAGAAAATGACCTCGTCGCGTGATTACGCAACTTATGACACTGACATAAAACGGTGAGCGGGTATGCGACTACTTGAGACTTAAACAGGAATCGCTCAGTCGCAGAGCATGAGATAAACAGAATAACATTATAGCAAGTGCGTGACTTACACAACTTTAACCCGTCACTGACTCACAGACCTATTACTTGACCTTGATAAAACATCGCGACTGCATGATTTACATTGCAAAGCAGCTCATCGCCCACTCGCGCACAGACCAAAACTTGACATAAACACCTCGCGATTGCGCGATTTAGGACTTAAAAATATAGAACTCGCTCACTCGCGCAACTTAAGGACATTTGACAAAGACCAACGCGACAGAGTGAGTGAGCTAAAAGATGACTTCAAAAAGGGTTTTGACCATTTTTTGCGCACCAAAGCATGGGATTTTGAAACAAGAAAGCCCGGGAAAAGTAAAAGACCAAGAAATTTAAATTTTTTTACAAGGCAGTGCTAACACATTGCATTGGGGATCCACTTGCATTTGTGTGTTTGAGAGAGCACACCCACAATCATCCAAAAGAGAAAATCAAACAAGCCTCTTGGGTGCAACTTGTTTTAGCTCTATCCGGTGATATGAGGATACTTTACTTTATTTTTCTTTCTTTTATCTTACTTTGAATTTAGATTCTAACCCTCTAATGGTTCTGTGTTTGTGAGTGATTGCAGGTTGACATTTTCCTCATACTACACTTTGAATCAGCTCGGTTGGGTGATACTCCATTCTTGTTATAATCTACTCCGGTGTTGTTGTGGGCTCTCCTTTGTCCATCAAGAAAATCATCCATTCTTTTATTGCTTTCTTCAGCTCTCTTGATTATCTCATTATGCTACTACTAAATTTTGAGTTCTTGTTACATCTTTTCATTTTCTTCCCTTAGCTCACTGATAGCTTCTATTCTTTCAATGAGTTGAACATTCATTCTATTTTCCTCTTGACTCATAAGAATAATCTAATTTTTAATCTCATGATGATGTTCTGTAAGTCTTTGTATTTCTGACTCTTTCTCTTGTAGCTTTTCAGTAATCTTCCTTCTATCATCAATAGCCAGTTTTCTCTCTTGCTCATCTTGTCTAGCATTGTTCAAGACATCAATCATTCTTACCATATGTGTCTCTTGACCGATTTGCAGAGATTTCACTTGTCCATCCAGATGTTGATTTATTTCCTTTAATCTTGTGATGCTTTTTTCTGATGTGTCTAATGCTTTTCTAGTTGTAGATCCTAAAGACTCAAATAGATCTGGTAACTCTTCTTATTGGTAATTTTTTTCATTACAATGAGATGACATAATCTTTCTTTCATCTAATAGCCATCTCATCTTGATTCTAGCTTCTTTATACTACTCATAGAAGATCTGAATTTGTAGCTTTTGATTCTCAATACTTTTATCAAGTTTATACTTCTCCATAGTTTTATCTTTTCTCTTAAGTCGTGAATATTTCCAAATAAGATTTCTAGCTCTGATACCAATTGGTGGAAATAATGGGAAGTGTAAACTAAGAGGGGAGGGGTGAATCAATACCTCTAAAACTTTTATCTCTTTTAACCTTTATCCATTGTGTAATTAATTTCATAACCAACCATCTTTTCTATACTATCTTTGTGTAAGATATAGCAATTCTTTATCTTAATCAAACATTTAAACATTCATAGAAACATTCATGAAAGTAATTGACTCATAACACAAGATATGGTAACGCAGAAAACCCCTGTTAGAAGGTAAAAAATGCGGTGGGGACGACACCCACAAAATCTTCACTATCTGCAGATTGGAAGGGGTCGGTTAAGGCTTACAATTTGATCACTTTTGATGATCTACCATGTTAGGATTATTATGTGGAGACTGGTTAATGTCTATTCTGTTAAGATTTTTAGTAACATTGTTTAGTGTGCACTCGGTTAAGAGATTTACAATAGGATTGTTAAATCTATTTTTCTTGAAAGGATTTCTTCTATTTGCTACACTTGTTAGAATGTAGAAAAAAATATTCATTGATCTGAGTGTATGCAATCTAAAAATTTCTTATTACAGATCCATTACAAATCACATGTATAAATGTATCACCTAATGTGATTGATTAATACCTATGTTGCTCGATAGCCTCTGTTCTTGGTTCTTGATAACCAAATTCATCTTTTGTTGTTCTACTTCTTGAAAATATCAATCTGATCCATAGGTGTGCTGGTTGGCTACATTCATCCTCTCATCCATCTTAATGAATGATTACAACATCTATTTATAAGATAGATTGACCTAATGTAGTTTCACGTATTACAAAACTAACTCTATAATCAAAGGTTTACAACTCGACCTTGATCTCCTAGTCTAGATGTTTTTAATCAGTTAGACTGATTAAAAAAATTACAATAATGTTGCATGTCCCTTAAGTAATGGTTTTAAAATAAATCAAGACTCTATAAATAGAATATATCTGTTTTATCTGACGTGGAAATCAGATCCACTTTTCTCAGGATATAACTGACTTTCGATGTTCCTTGGTTGAACTGTCTATCAGGTTCCTTGCTTGTCTATTCTTTTGGTTAGCAATGTATTCTGCTCATCGGGTTCCACTATCGGTTTACTCCTGTCAAGTTCCACTTTATCATGTTTAGTTTGCACTTTTGGTTTACACTGCAAAACTATTTCATCGGTTTTCTTCTTCCTTAGCATTTTCGGTTTGAACTGAAAACCTGACTTTTGGTGTAGTGCAACTGATGGTGTAAACAACTTGTTTTATCATTGCATACTAATGGGAAAAATTTATGTTTATCATAGTACCCAGGCCTAAAGACAAGAATGTTATTGGTACTAAATGGATTTTCAGAAACAAACTGAATGAGCATGGAGTAGTTATCTAAAATAAAGCTAGATTGGTTTGCAAAGGTTATGCACAAGAAGAAGTAATTGACTATGGAGAGACTTTTGCACCAGTTTCTAGACTAGAAGGAGTTAGAATAATTCTATCATATGTTTCTTACAAAGGATTCAAGGTATATCAGATGGGTGATAAGTCTGCATTTCTTAATGGGATACTTGAAGAATAAGTATACATTGAGCAACCTGAAGGATTCATTGAGAACACAAACAAGAAAAATATATGTAAGTTACATAAATCTTTATATAGATTGAAACAAGCACCCTGGTCATGGTATGAGAGACTACACTCTTATCTCATCAGAATAGGATTTCAATGAACAAGTGATAACAATAATGTTTACTTGAAATGTGACAGTAATAATAAAGTTTTGATTGCTGAAATGTTTGTTGATGATATTATTTTTGGAGGCAGTGACACTTTATGTAAAGGGTTTGGTGATGAAATGAGTTTGAGATGTCAATGATCTAAGAGATTAATTTCTTTCTAGGTCTACAGATAAATCAAGGTATTGGAGGAATCTATATTACACAAGCCAAGTATATCAAAGAGATTCTTAAAACTTTTGGTATAGAATATTCCAATCTTGTTGGAACATCGATGGTTACTAGATGTAAATTATCTAAAGAGGATGAAACACGAGAGGTGGATAATACTCTTTACCGATCCATGATTGGTAAATTGAGGTATGTTGTTCACATCAGACCTGATATAGCACACACTATTGGAATTGTTGCAAGATTTTCTTCTAATCTAGAGGAAATACATATGTCTGCAGTAAAAAGAATTTTGAGATGCCTGAAAGGAACAGAAGAGTTTGGTTTACTATACAAGAAAGGATATACTTTTTATCTGCAAGTATATATTGATGTAGATTGGGCTGGAAATGTTGATGACATAAAAAGTACTAGTGGAGGTGCATTATTTCTAGGTGAAAGATTGGTTACATGGCTGAGCAAGATACAAACTTGTATTTCACAGTCTACTGTCAAGGCTGAATATGTTGTTGCTATGAATTGTGCAAAAATAGTATGGATTAAGCAATTACTTGAAGGTATGCAAGAAGAGATCACAGATCCGGTAACTATTTTTTGTGATAATACAAGTGCTATTAATATATCAAAGAACCTGCTTATACATTCAAATATCAAGCACATTTCTATCAAGTATCACTACTTGAGAGAACAAGTTCAAGAGAAGAATGTAAAATTGGAATATGTGAATTCAAAGGAACAATTGGCTTATATTTTTACAAAGACACTACCTAAAGATGTTTTTGAGTGTTGAAGAGGTAAATTAAGGGTTCTTCCCCTATCCAATGTTCACAAAAGAGCATGAGGCATGTTGCATCAATTCTATATTTCATTAGAATATGTATTTCTGAATTGATGTTAGTATGACACACTTTAGATGATTCCTAAAGTTGTGAAAAGATTTTTTATGTAATTTTTTATGAGTACATGTCAGGTATAATCCACTACCGAAACAAGTTTTTAGGAGTACAACTTTTGGCATTGTTGTCAAAGAGGGAGAAGAACGAATTGATGACATTTATCTACAGAGATAAATTGAGGGAGAAGAATGAATTGCTAATATTTACTCATGAAGGAGATTTATAATGTATGTTATAAAAACATAAGATTTATCCAAGAGGGAGATTCAGATCGGAGATATCAAAGTGGAAACAGGTATATCAACTTAGAGGGAGTATAGTTGTGTATTTGAGAGTTGCCATCATCAATTGTTATAACAATGTTATAGTGGTTTCAATCAATACCAAAGAGGGAGATTTTTGATTAACTGATGAATATCTAGTGGAGATGATGAAGACTGAGTGATACCAAGTATTATGATTGTAAAAATGGTTAGATCAGTTGTTGTTTTGTCATTGATGTCAAGCAATTGATCAATTGATTTTTATTGTGTTACCATATCTTAAGAGCAAAAGTTAAATTAGTGACAAATACTGATCAAACAATGATGAAGTAATGGTGATATATCTATTTTCTACTATACATTTGATGTTATCAAATTGGTACATTTGATTGATCAAGTTGGGAACTGCAATGAATTAAGTTATGAATGAAATAGATACTTTACCGAGCTAGACTGAGTCAGTCGGTAGAATGTTATGTGATTTAGTTATAGTTATCAAGCACCGAGCACCAAAGATGAGTTAGACACCAAGAAGTGAATGAATTTAGTTACCAAGTTGAAAACCAAGTTTTACCAAGTACAGTAAACTGATATTAAATGATGATGAAATCAAATTTAATGTGAAGCGATGATGAGATGGATGAGGAAATGAATTAAATGTCGTTTGTTACAAGACCTACAAAAGGGAAAGTTCAATGAGAAGATCTAAGGTGAAGATCAAGTAGTTAAACATAAAAAAATAAAAGTTCCAAGAAAAGTTAAAAGTTCTAAGGTAAAAAAGAAATGGTTTACCGAGTTGAGAAATATGAAGAAGATGATCAAATGGTTGAGTACAAAGGAAGGAAAATCAAATCAAGGAGATCAAGAGGCAAAAGTATGTCTATATAAGGAATGAGAATTACACTGAGTGTAAGGCTATTGGAAAATTTAACAGAGAAGGAAATAAGTTGAAGAACATCATTTACAGAGAAAAATAAAGAAAGACGTATTCAAGAATCTATATTCTAAGAAAGAGATAAATGGAGTATGAGATGCTAGTATTCAATTAACCATAAAGGATTTAATCCAAGGAAAATGAGTTGGTATTTTTACAGATCAAAGTTTACTATTTCTTATTAATATTTGTAACAGAGAAATATCTTAACCGAGTGTATTTAACCACCCTATTTGTAAAACCTAGACTTACGTGACATTCTAAAAGAGAATTTAAAGACCTCTAACAAGGCCTCTCCTAAAAGGGTGAAGATCTTAACATATCTGAGGTAAATCCCCTAACAGGGTCACATTTAGCAAATGCATTTTTCATCTTTAACAGGATAAGTTCTTAACCAAGAGTAGTTTAGAAGGGTACATTTTTATTGTGGGTTAAAATTCCCATAGAGGTTTTTCCCAATTGGATTTCCTCATTAAATCTGGTGTCAACTGAGTTAAATCATGTTTCAATGAGTTATAGCTAATGTTTACATGGTAAATTTTATGTTGCTAAGTTTGAATGATTGATTGTTTCTTATGTTATAGAGTTATTTGGTGAATTGGTTATTTACTGTATTTAGTATTTACCAAGTGAATCAGTGAGTTCAATTTTAAGATTTAAGTTTTGAGTTGTCTGATTCAACCCCCCCCCCCTCTAAGTGGGACCAACAATTTTGACAATAATAAATGTATTCAGATACATTCCTTCATGTGTACTCATCTCTTCTTATGTTTCCATGAGATTTTATGACCTTGATGTTAGGTGGTCACCTGATAGATCTAAATAGTTACTATATCAGGTACTCCTTATCAATGATTATGATTACCTTGGATAAATTAGTTATAAATAATAATTAATTGATTATGATACCTTAACACTTATCTAGAAGGGAAATTCTGTGATCCTAAATGGGTATCTTTCAGATTTCCTTTCTAAGGTCAAATTGATTCCCTATTATGTACATTATGTTGGAATAGTTCTGCCCATTCTTTGTTCCAATTTTTTAGTCAACTTTATATGAATGGTATAGACTGGTACAGTCATTTATATTTCTAAAATTGATATCACAAATATGACTCTCTATTATCTTTCATATTCCCTTGGTTTGGTATATTTTTTTTATGTTTTGTGGAAGATACATCTATTTTGGTGAAGGCAAGTTTGAACCCTAATAGGGTTTTCTATTTTAAACTAGAAGCCATAACTTTCTCTCCCACCATTGGATATTTATAAAACTTGAATTGAGAGTATTTAACTATGTTACCTAAATCTCCACCGAAGTGATTGGATTTTTTATTTGTTTTTTGAAAGATATGGATGACTGTTCTATTATTACTATTCTTTGCATTTATTCCTCGCTTGAAATAGATCAATTTAAGAAGATTACCAAGTTTTAGAGTTTTGTATGGTTATCAGAGGCTATTAGGATTTTTTTGGGTTCATCAGATCTATGTGTACTATGAATATGTTTATAATATCACTTTTATGTCTTCTTTTATGTTTGGAACATTTTGAATGTCATATTAGGGTTTAGGGTTGTCGAGTGGACTAGGGACAACATATGTTTTCCTAAACTCAATCAAATGTTGTTATGGCATTGATATGAATTCTTGCATACTAAATAATGAATCTATTATGTTCTTATGATTCTTTTATGTAGGATAGGGAACCTAAGTACACTAGGTGAGTGGCTCGTAGTAAGGGGTTAGGGCCATAAGTGGCTAGTTATACCAGGGTAACCCACTGATGAGTTATTTAATCAAGTGTAACCTAAATAAATGAAATGGGAATAGGGAAAATACACACTAATAAAGATTAATTTGTTCTTTTCCCATGCTTCTATTTCTATATAGACTATGGATGGGAGTGGGAGAAGGTGCCTTTGTGATGGCACAAACGATGAACCTTTTCCTCATGAAAGGTGTTTGGTACCACATGTGCCTACTTGGGGGTCAGGGCCATAGTGGCTAGTACCAAAGTAACCCAAGGGGTGAGGGCTATGTGATGAAACTCACCTATATTGTATCTTAGATTCCCTACCATTTTTTATCATGCCTCTGGTAGTTCTTGTGGTCTTCTTGTCTTTCCTTTTTGTATTGTGAATTTGGGGAAAAGTTATCACCACCTTAGGAATGTCCCAGTTGTTACCTCTTCCACGTACCTTTGGTTATATCTCCTAGCTCAGGGGAGTGGGCCTATTGGTTCCCACATAATTGGGTGGTTAATACTTATATCAAGGTATTGTTTGTGGTTCTTTGGATGATCATAGCACATGTTCCTTTCCAGATCTGTGGTTGAAGGCTTCTTATTGGATATTTTATTATGTTGAGATGTGCTTATGTATCTATATTTGTGTAATTTTAATCTCCTATAAGGATTCTTGTATACTATTATAATGATGTGTATTGATTTAATCTAAATTCAAAGCAATGTATAAGGGAATGTGTAGTCCTAGGTAAAAGAAAGGGAAAAGAATATGTGGTATATTGGACATGTTATTAGCATTAAAAGAAAGTGTTTATAGTGTTTATGTTATTTATCCTATTCTCTTATGTTGTCCATATATAAAGAAAATAAGCTCAGATTTAGTTATATATAATGATGTACCTCAACAATAATGTATTATCTCTTGGTGAAAGGATCAAAGGAAAATGTTGTGAAATGATAGATTAGTGATTGGAATTATTAACAATGAATAGTTATGAAATAATGAAATAAAATAGTAACTTGATTTTATTGTTAATAGTTGGTTCATGTTTATGCGTCAATAAAGTACCTAGGATAATGCCTACCTTAATGAATATTAATCTCTTACCTAAATTATTAGAAGAAAGTGGTATAAAGGATAGTAGATGTTTATGAAATCAATATGAATTAATGGCATGAGTTGATAAAAGGAATAATGATGTTTGATGATTAGCTTATGTTTAATGAAAGAAACAAGTTAGGGACATTTACCTTGGTGCATTAAAATTAATGTAGATCTTTTAAGCTCATAATTCAATGGATATATTATGCATGTAAATTGTTTAGATAATGTTGCTTTAGTAGTGATGCTATGGAACCTATGAGGACTTAAGTTGAATAAATATTACATTCAAGTTGTAGAAATTTTTTTTTTATTTTAGAGATATGAAGTGTAATGATGAATATTGTTCTAGTTAAACAAAAAAAATATTACTTGCATCTTATAGAGGTTTTATGTATTTTCCTCTCGGGTTTCCTAGTGGAGCATTACACTGTGACTTGACATCTCTGTTTGTCACAACATCGCAACACATAACCTTAGCCGCAACAAACTATTGCGATGTTGCAACACTGGCATCTTTTGGTTTTACCGCATGGTTGCAAGTCTCTTTATTAACTGTCAATATCACTTGCGACCTTGCAACAATAATTTCTCTTGACCATTTGCAAGTTTGCAACTACCACCACTAACTATCAGTCCATCTTGTGATGCTTTGATTTCCCTTTTGTCAACCACACGTCATCGTGCGCACCATCGCAACTCCACCTCCTGACTTCTCCATTATCTTGCAAAGTCACGACGAGAAGACACCTGTCTTGCACATATCCCTTTTCCATATCATTATTATTTAATCAGCCTTCTAGGTGGTGTGCTCTAACTTGCTACCAGTTCTTCCAAGTCATCACCACATGGACACGGGCCCACAAAATATCCTTGTCTACCACCAGCTATTCACAACACGTGCGAAATGCTTTCCAAAAGAGGAATACCTTTTGGCACTTCCTTTTCATTGTTTTAATGAATAAAAACATTGAATCATTTTCGTGCATGATCAATGTGGGATATATCCTTGTGAGCATTCCTCTTAATAAACATTTCAGCGCAAAATGAGTGTGAAAGTAACTCTCATTTATCAGTTTAATGCATGTAGAGAAAATATCAATTGCTAAACAACAGAACCATTCCCTTGTGTAATTCTCTTAAATCAAAAGTGAGACCTCGTAATATTTAAAACAAAGCATTTCCTTATTCAAATAAATATTTTTTATTTAAGCATATATGGAAACCTTAAATTTCTTAAAAAAATTTAGGCCCCAACACCTAGTGCATACGTTTTGCAAACCTATTTCAAGAAATATGTCCCTGGGTTGACAATAAATGAATCTTTTAGATGACTAAGATTGCTACTTGGCGTGGATTTATAATCCCTAGGTTAAGATTTTATATCTTAGTTATTTAAGCAGTTGTAAGAGATATAACTTTTTGGAATCATTGTCAAGGATGGTGTCAGACTAGGAAGTCCTTTGCAGTCATTGTTAGAATCTTTTTGTTTGTAGTGGTGCAGTAGTTTTCTTCAAGTACATCCTTCAAGTTTTCAGAAGTTAAGACCCATTATTTTTACTGAGATTACCATTGTGTAAGGTAGAAAATGATGTTAATAGAATAAGGGTGTTTTGATACTCAAATCACTTATCACCTTACATTTAATGTTTAGAGTGGAGGGATAAATAAGACATTCCCCTTTATTCTCAAATGCACAAAGGAAAGATCCAAATTGATCAATCCAAAAAGGATCAATGCATAAATGAATCAATCTATTGGAAATAAGAATAAAGAAGGAGATCCTAGGTCTCCCTCTTAAAAATGTGTGTGAATGAATGTAAATGTGTGATATATTTAGAATTATTAAGGATTTGAATTGAAATGGATAGGAGAAATTTACCAACCTTAAAGTATTGCAGATCAAAGAATGTTGTTTTCTGAGGTCTGTACTCTATTTCTGGAAAATCTGAAGTATGATCCAAAATAAAAACACAGAGACAAACAAAAACCACAAATATTTTTCCGGTCCAACATCATCTTGAGAAAAAGGTCGAACTTCACCCACAAATGTCACCCCTGACCCAATAATCTCAACCTTGATCTGCACAGGTCTGACAAAAAATCTATTCACGGATCCCAAAATTTTGCCGAAAAGGGTATCCAGATCTGTGTTCAAAGCCGCAGTCTTGAATCTGTGCCTGCAAGAAAAAGAGGTTTGTTTGTTGGGGGAAGGGGTTTGCCTTAGTCAAACCCCAATTTAGGAATTAACCTTGAAATAAATAAAGTATATAATGCTAGCAAGTAGTAAAATTGAATCTAAGAATGAAGCTATGATATTGAATAGGTATGCCAATGTAATGCAAATGTAAGAAAGTATGTAAATATGAAAGCTTGGAATCAATAGAAACCATAAACCTCCATGATTGTATGCTTGGAATCCACCTTAAAGAGAATGAATAAGTCTTGAGGATGCACAAAGGATCATGAAGGAAGATCACACCACCATGATGGCTAGATCTAGGGTTTGAATGATGAATCTTGAATGTTTGAAGCAAATCCCTTCAAAGGCTTGAGAGATTGAATCCTTGATCTTCAATGGATAACTTGAATTCTTGAGAGGAAAACTTGAACACCTTGAAAACTTTAGAACATGTATAACAATGGATGCTTGAACCTTTTGCTTCTTGACAAAATCTTGCTTAGAGCTTTTTGCACTTAGAAGACTTAGAGAAAATGAGAGAGAAAGGCTTCCTTTTATATGAAACTAGGGCACAATCTTCTAGAGAGGCCTACATAGGATAATTAAATTCAAATTAGACCATGCCACTATAAGAGGACCTATATTAAATATAATTTAGTATTTCCCACTTCGAAACCTAAAATAGCCGACCTAGAAGCGGGAAAAATGAATTTTTGATGACCTCCGGAAGCCGTCAAGCTTCCAGATTTGGAAGGGCACCCAAGTCAAGGTCAAGGTCAAACCTGACCTAGGTTGAGGTTGACCCTAACCTAGGTCAATTTTGAGGTTGACCCTGACCTAGGTCAAGGTTGAGGTCGATCTTGACCCAGGGGGTCAAAACCCTTCGAAAAAGTGCCAGGTGGGATGGAAGGTGTCCGGAGAGGCCCAATCAGGGTCCTAAATAGGCACAGAAGTAGGAGATGATGCATAAATGAGGGGATAGTATGATGGTGGTCAAAAACATCCCCCAAGGAGGGCTAAACATTCTTAACATGGAAGTGCTTCCATTTTAAGATGATACATTAAGCCCCCACTTTAGCGGAAATATAGAAATCAAACATGCTTTAGGTAAAGTTAGAAGAAAGACTCTGGTGGATCGCAATGAGGTAGAAAATCACTAGGTAAAGGACATGAGCCCCTAGACCAAATATTCTAACTCAACATGCATGCATAAAGATATGGAAGATAAAGAGAAATCAATCATAGAACATACATGACTACATAAGCATGACAAGAGAAACACTATAGATAACATAACTTCATGATCTAATCCTACTAGCATGAAAGCGAAAGAGAGAGAAGGGAAAGTGATTACCTCACCTAGTAAGATTCCCACCTTACCATGAATCACCAAGGAGGGAGAGCCCAATAGGTTCACCCATAAACTATGCTTGTAATTGTAATGCATCTTCTGATGACTTTTGAAAATATCCATAGATCCACATTCTTATATCACTATGAAAATAAAATGTGTGTCTTTTCAGGATTTAGAAACTTATGTGTGTTACCTTCCAAGGATTTAGCATATTGTAAAATTAAAAATGTGTATCTCTTCAGGATTTAGCAACTTATGTGCATTACCTTCTGAGGATTTAGCGAAAATAAAAGTAAAAATGCATGTCCCTTCAGGATTTAGCAACTTATGTGCGTTACCTTCTGAGGATTTAGCATGTTGTAAAATGTAAACTAATGTAAACTATAGTACAAGGGAGACCCTATATATGCCCCCCTCCTTATCATGAATACCCACTAGGAAGGATAAGGAAGAGAAAGAGGATACCTACTTCACAAGGTAAGGAGATATCAAGTTTAACAACAATATACACTACATCCTTAGCAAAGAATATTGACCCTTACCTCTAAGAACATAGATAATCATGAAATGGATACGTCGCATATGGAAAAATAATCCTCAAAGAGGAAGATATCTTATCATCAAGACCCCTACCATAGAGGAGTGCTTAGGATAAAATGTCATCTTCTAAAGAAAAGAGGGACCCAAGATTCAATCATCTAGCCCCCTACAATGAAGAGGAAGATGAATCTCGGAATGAAGGAGTCAAACTCTAACCAAAGCAAGAAAAAGAGTATATCAAGAGCATAGTTTGAAAAATAAAGAAGAGGTGATGACCTAGGACAATCACCTCTCATATAAGAGGGTATCCATAGTTAAAAACATACATCTTTATAAGGAAATAATGTTATATGATAAACAAATGCCACTAAGCTAAGGAAA
>MU225736.1:637380-669865 GCA_018584345.1 Thuja plicata
CTCTCGTGTGCCATTACTATGTCAGTTTGGTTCTAGCATTCAAGCCATCTTGCGATCACACACACACATTTCAAATATCAAATTCTCGACGCTTCTCAAGTCATAGACACTGCCCCGCCAATACTGACCATCAAGAACAGCATTTCAGAAGGAGTAGAGAGTAACAATAGAAGCTTCAAGCATCGAGGGGTATGCATTTACTTGTCTTCCCTTCTCTTGTTTGTACATTTTATTGCTCACGTTTTTGTTATTCGTTTAGTAGTTATTGTATACTTGATTTGCATTCACTTGTGAACCTTTGCTACTAACCCCCGCCCTTGGAAAGCTGTGGGAATTCGGAGAGAGAGGCGTACACTAAGTCCTATAGGGAAATATGCATCACTTACATAAAGTATCACATAGATTCCATGATTACAAAGTCAGGCGTTGTATACAAGCAAAAGATTCAACAAATCCAAAAAGTAATACAGGTGTCCAAATAGTCCAATTATAACCAAATCCATATCAACATGAGAAAATATAAATGAGAAATAGTGCTAAGCTTATGTCAGACTCGGGTAGGCCTCACACCTTTTTAGTTTATAGAAGTCTAGACATCGTCAACATAATGAATATTTGTAGAAGTTTCTCTTCCTCAGGAAGATTACTAAGGGTTGTGTTGACGCCTTGGACCTTATGGGAGGGGTAGACATTATATAATATTCTTGGAATGGCATCTGAAATATATCTCAAAACTATTCCAGAGCATCTATTAAGAAGGGAAGAGGATATTAGCCTATTATGGGTAAATCAACCACCAATGGATTCTAGGACAGAAATTACACATGTGTTGTTAGACTTCAAAAAATATATCATCAACAATATGGCTACCCATTTGGACACACTTCAAGCTAAGAAGAAGCACGAGGAGACAGAGGTAATGTTAGCAAGATATTGTCCTCACTACAAACAGAAGAACAAGGATTGCAGATGTAAGATGGTGGCCAACATAGAAAGAAAAAAATTCCCACAGAATTCAAGCCATTTGAAGGAGATGATGACCAAGTTTTCTTCATTTCTCAAAGAAGGTCATGGGATCCAAGATAAGGTATGTCACAAGACCCCTTAACTTTTAGTGGTCCTTATTCAAATGCATATGCTCCAAATAATCAATGGCAACCCCCTTATCCTCCAAAATTTGGAGGCTTTCCACCTTAGCCTTGGAATAATCCTCAGAATGCATGGCCTAATTATCCAAACCCAAAACCAAGGTATTGGAAGAAAAACAAAGGAGGATGGAAACCACCTCAAGGCAGCTGGTAGAAAACATACCAATGGAGGGGAGGTTAGCAATGGCGAAACCAATCCACTGGTTAATTGCACCCACCGCCACAACCTTAGAAGCAAGCGTTAATGCCTCCTCCTACTCAAAATACTATTTGTTGGAAAGAGACACTAATTTGAATGGTTTAGATGTTTTCACTGATAGAAAAAATTGCATTGCACATGTTTTTCATACTTAATTTGTTCGTATCGAAGGTAAGATTGGATTTTTTTTAAAGTCTGGCAATTATCAGTACAATAGACAATTTTCAGTAAAAGGTTTTGTTCAGATACCCAGATTGGAATTTTGTCATCCAAATCTAGGGGAAGTATAATGAAGATATGTTCTACCTTATCCCAGATTTGTAGTACTTGATGCTATGTTTTGTTCAAGATATGGAGTTTTATGTACCATTTTTTGGGTACACAGTGAAGAACAATAGTAGGGTATAATAGATCTTTTTTGTGGATCTATCAGATCGGTTTTGATGATCTTTTTTTTAGTTTGATTTTGTGGAACTAACATGTGGGATATCAAGTGGTTAATTATTTTTGGTCTACATTATATTTTTTATAAGTATTTAACTGACTTACTACACCTTACATTATTTTTGTAAATATTCTTGAGCCTGACCTAGTGGGTGACTTAATTTGTATAACGGATATATAAGATTTATTTGGTTGATCATTTTGGTATGTATGGTATGTATTGATGCAAGGAGTATGATTATTTGAGGTTTGAGTAATAGCAGAGTAGTGATATAACATGAAGTGTGTTGATTCGGTATATTACACTTAATTGGAATTTATATGGATTTGTTGATGCTACGTACTAGTTCAATCTTTTTGTGGGTTATTGTCCATATATTTAAGGTGGTAATCCTTTATTTTGTAATTGAGCAATGAGCTCTAGGAAGTGTATCTGAATGCATGTGCATTCCACCTTTTGTACTTAAACATTTAAAAGGGTTAAATACTTCTACAGAGTATTTCATTTGTGGGCTCCATCCCCGCCGTGGTTTTTCTCTTGACCAATTTTTTATAATAAAAATCATGGTGTTATGATGTTGTGGATGCTTTTTTTATGCTTCAGTACTTTACTTTTCATTGCATGCAGTTTGTGGTTAAAGAATCAGATTAACAAGGTTAAAAATTGCATAACACTGATTCACCCCCCCNATTCCCCCCCCCCCCCCCGTCTCAATGTTTCTTATTACCAAAAATTGGTATCAGAGCCTTGCACCTTATAGGAAGTCTAACACCTTGAGGAAGATCTTGATAGGTGATGCAATGGATTCAGACAGTATTCAACAATAACTTTGTGTGCACTTGATGATCTTGATCGGTCCAAAGATGAAATCTTGAATTTGAAAGGAGTCTTAAGGAAGATGAAAATTTCATTAAGACAATGAAAGGAAAATTAAACAAAACCTTGGAAAAGAGGAAGGAACTTTTTGAGAAACTAAAGAAAAAAGGAAGCATTGATGATTCTCAAGCCTTGAAGGAGAAAATAGATGAATTTTAGAAACTTGCAAAGGACAAAGAATTTCTAAATCATGAGATGGAATCTTTGGTGACGAAGATAGCTAAGGAGATTGGAGAAAGAGAGAAAAATGAGGAGAACCTTTATCAATCCTTGAAAGAGGAGATGGGAGAATGTGAAAATATAAATCATGAGATGGAAAATATTGTGAGGATGCTAAAATAATAAATTGAAGGAAGAAAGAAGTATGAAGATTATCTTATTCATAAAGCCAGACACAATTATGGAGAACTTAGAAAGGATATTGAAGCTCTTGAGATAGAACTTTCTATTGTGAATGAATACAAAGATAAATTCATAAATATCTCAGCCAATATTTATGTAGTACTTAAAATTCAAAATATGAAATGTGACACACAAGGTATTGGATTTGAGAAAGGCAAAAGTTTTAGATGTGGTCAAAGAAATCCCTCATTAGACAATCAGAATGGAAATCCTAAGAAATCCCTGGTAAGACAACCTAATGCTCAAAATTTCAATGATATATGCCTTGTATGAAATATTTTTTTTCATAGGGATGCATAATGTAGAAATACAATGAATGCTACATATTTTTCTAGTCAATTTTCAAATGCAACAACTATGGACACAAATCAAATGAAAGCAAGATGACATGTACTCCTAACACAGAGAATGTTAGATGTTATACATGTAATAATTTTGGACATGCTTCTAAAAAATGCATATCAAGAGGAAACCAGATAAACCAAAGGTATGTTCAATCGAGTGTGGTATGCTACAAATGTAACAATCCTGATCACATTGTGAAATTTTGTAGAAACAAAAATGTGAACATAAACAGGAGAGGTCTGATGAACAAAAATAACATGTAGAATAATGACAAGGGAAAAGAGAAATTTGATGTGGATGAGGTTAGGAAGGAGATGAGAAATACATGGTTAAGGAAAGGTGATTTCAATGCAAGCCCTTAATACACACCTGAATCTGGTGTGGAAATTTCTTTACAAAATTAAATTAAGGCCTCTGTCCTAGGGAGAGTTTTACATGAAAAATCCATAAAACCCCTTATGTGATTTGATACCTAGATGTGAATGTTAGATTGAGATGTATCAAGGTGTTATAGACATGTTTGAATAAACTGTGAAGGAATATATGCAAGTTTTGAAGGTTCGCAGAAAGATTTTGGCATCTCTGTTTGGAAACTAAACAAGTTAGGGTATGGAACATTTATTACATCTAAAAGTTTGATGTGAGAAAGGTCGAAAAGGAATTTCAACACTACATTTTAACTTTGTGACTAAAAGGAAGTGTTTTCAAAACTCTTGAAGGTTATTTGTGTGAGATCTAAGTCAATTGTCATTAATTTGGCGATCAAACCCTTGTTCGATAGAAAAGAGATATTTTTACTGGACTGTTTGATAACTTGCATATTTGATAATGGATAAGCCTCATATTGTAGACATAACAGAGCATCCTAAGCCAAAATTCAAGAAACATCCCTATAAATCATTGGAAGATTATCCTCAAGGTTCATTCTCTATTGTGCCTTATGGTGTGCTTCACGTAGAGGACATTAGAGCTTATATTCATTGTAACTTGGAAGAATTAGGTAACCATCAAATTCATCTGTTATTTTCATCTGAATTTTCTATAAAATATAATATCAAAGATGAGTATAAGATCATAGAAGAGAAGACAGTAGTTTAGATCATGAAATTTCCTACATTTGATGAGAATTATTGGATAAGGTATGTCTTGAAAAGAATTGATGATCAGTTCATATGGATTTTGACAAACCTTATAAGCTAACTAAAGAGGTTTTGAGGATAGTCATTGTATTTAATGCATCTGGTTAGGTCCCTGCATTGAAATCTATCAAAAATGATATTGTCACTAAATTTATTGGTGCACAATGGGATAAGAGGGAAACAACCATAAATGAGATTATACAACCTAATGTGAAATTCAAAGTTATGGTTATTAGTTACAAGGTATATCACTCCAACAGAGATAACTCAATTTCTAGCACTGCTATATACTCATCTTTTAGGATGATCAAATAAAATGGTTAATATGATTGGTGTGAGGTCTTCAAAATTTAGTTGTTAGAGAATCTTGCAAATATTAAGAAGGACAGGAAGAATATATTCAAGTATGGCACTTTGATTGTATATCTTTTCTTCTACTTTATGAATAAATTCCCTGGCATTGGAAGGATTGACTGGTCTACTAATAGACCTGTGGCAGTTCAGCTAAGATATTTTTATTATATGCTTGAAAAAAAGTCAAGGAGGAGTACCTTATGGGGTTTATTTAAGGATTTTTAGGAGAAAATCCAGTAGAGAGAAAGGATTCCAAAAATAATCATAGAAAAATATAAGGACACCATAATGATTTATGGTAGAGATTAATGATTGTTTGAAGGAAGCAGTGGAACAAAGAACATCTTGGGTCATGCCTATGGGATATGAAGTGGATGGTATCATTCTTGATGTCTATGCTCAAGAATTATTGAAGAGACCTATTAATACTAATGAAGAAAGGTTTGATACATTCAGAAAAAAGAACCTAAAGGTAGATCTAGAGGTGAACATGCCTGGAAGAGATAGAAGAGTTGGAAGATAAGTAGAGATCATGGCAGAGAGCTTTGGTATTCCAACTCATAAGTTGAGAGAACCAAGGAAAAGGAACGAATAAGAAGAAAAGAAGAAGGAAGAAGAGGAACATATTAATGTGGAGGCATCTACCCCAAGTACTAATCCCATTTCAGCCTCATAAAGGTTAAGAAAAATAAGGAAATCATCTCCACCATTTGCAAAGCCTGCTACTACTCCAAAGACAGTTATTCTAAAGTAATAGAAGCGTGCAAAACTATCCAGTATAGAGTAAAGAAGGGTGAAGACCAAAAGCAAAATAAAATATCAGGGAGCTACAAATAATGATGAAGGGGAAACAGATTCAGACACTATGGTGAAGGAATTAAGAGACAAAGGAACAAAGGCAGCTAAAGTTAAAAAGATAAAGAAATCAGATGAAGAGAAATTAAGAAAGAGGATGAAAATTGATACCGGTAAGCCTACTATGAATGTCAATAATATTGCAAAGAATCTAACAGTGGATGGTAATTTGGGGCCACTTAGAAAATTCTTTAATAAACTTGATGATAGTGATAAGAGGATTCTTGAAGAGGCTACAATAAAATATTTGAACAAGTGCAATAGATCACTTGTTGAGATTATGCCAGACATTCCTAAAGAGTTATTTGACATTTTATAAATAAGAATATTAAATACTCAATATGAAGAAAATAAAATTAGAGAGAAAGTATTAATTGGACTTTGTCCAGTTATTGTTGTGGATGAGATGGATAAAAATTTTGAGGAAGCTAAGAAAGAGTTCAAAATTAAAACAAGCATTAATAAATTAATCATTGGAAAACCTAATGAAGTCATGTAGGATACAGAGAAGGTCCTAACGAATATCTTGTTGGGAAATCATTTTTAAGTAGTTAGAAAGGATTATGTAAAGGATAATCATAACACCATTGTTTGTGAAAGTGAGCCTGTTGATAGTAGCATTCATGTTATAGATGATGTTCCTGATGTATATATATTGTGTGTTCCGGTCAGCATATCAGTTGATCCTATAGGAAATGTTGATGGAAAGAAAGGTGATACTAAAGGAGAGAAGAGAATTGTTGAGAAGGAAATAAAATTGAAGGAGAAAATAATAAAGGAGAGGAGGATATTATTATGGATCATTCAATTGAGATGGAGATTTAAACTGATAAGGTGGTTGAGGAGAAGTTGATAGGGTCAAAGATTGAGGAAAGTGTTGTTGCTGCGGTAGTGAACGAATTCCTAGAAGAAGACAAATGTGAATTGGATGATATAGAACTTATAAAAGGTATTATCAATCTTGATTCTATTTCTCCAATATAGATGATGAAGCTTGCTTCAGTTGTTAAATAAAAGGCTAGAGAAGAGATATTGAAGACACACAATGAAGACAATGAATTATTGAAGCTTGCATCTGATGTGTTTAAAAATATAATGCCTACTTGTGTGAGAGATCCAAATTTCATTCCATCCGACCAATTGAAGGGTCTTATCAGCGCAATAAGTACACATTTTTATTATTTAGAAAAATATGCAATGATAAAGGTAAAAGATAAGTTTGATGATAGAAGATTTAATGAGTTGAATGCTTTGAATGAAAATTATTAAATATTCTCTATCAGAAGGAGGAAAGATATATAAATCATGTGTATCTTTTCCTAAGCATATTGAGAACTTAGAGAAGTTAATCAAGGAAAGTGAGAAGAAACTATCAGAATTGTCTACATCTTTTGATCATTTGACAACTTACATATATATTCATGAAGGATGGGTTATCTCATTGATAAATAAGATAAATAGTTTGATTTCTGAAAAGGAAATATTCATTGGAAGGTTCAGTGAGCTTAGAAGCCTAATTTCTCCTAAGTTGGGAACCTTAGACATCTCATTGAACAAGGCAAAAGTAGCATATGGATCACGTGATGCAAATGATCTTAAATCGGCATAAATGCTTTCATATGCGTTATGTGGATATATTTAGATCCTTGAGAGTCTCAAGAAGAGTTAGGACAAGGATTTTAGCACCCTAAAGAACACATTTTTAGACATCCTCAAATTGATGTAAGTATGAAAGGTATACTTGTATATATACAACATATATAGTAATTTTGGTTGTGGACCCCTACCTTTGACACTAATGTCAAAGGGGGAGAGATATGCACTAAAAAATTCTTATTCATCTCAAGGAGAGCATGTGAGATTTTAGATTTTGGAGAAATTAGTACTTTTGGCATTTTTGAGACTTAGTCATTTTTCACTAAGTGTTGCCATCAATGCCAAAGGGGGAGATTGTTAGCAAGAGACACTTATTTTAATGGTTTACATGTTGCCATTGATGGAAACAAAATGCATTGAACAAGTTCATAGTACTAATTTTGTTCATTCCAAAGGTCATATTGGATTTTTTGTTAAGTCTGGCAATTATTAGTACAGTAGACAGTTTTATGTAAACATTTTGGTTCATCTACCCAGATTGGAATTTTGTGGTGAAATTATAAGAGAAGAATAATGAAGGTATACTCTACCTTAACCCAGCTTCACAGTACTTGATTTAATCTTTTGTTCAAGATATGGAGTTATGTGTAGCAATTGTTGGATATATAGTGAAGAACAACAACATGGTGTAATAGATCTTTTTTTGGATCTATTAGATTGGTTTTGATGGTTTATTTTGAGTTTGAGGTTGTGGATCTAACATGTGGGATAGCGAGTCATTAATTATTTTAGGTCCACATTCTTTTTTTTATAAGGATTTGGCCGACTTACTACACGTTACATTATTTTTGTAAATGTTCTTAAGGCTGACCTAGTGGGTGACATAATCTGAGTAGCAGATATATAATATTAATTTGGTTAATAATTTTGGTATGTATGATATATATTGATGCACAAATTATGATAATTTGAGGTTTAAGTGATAGCAGAGTATCGATATAGCATGAAGTGTGTTGATTCGGTATACTGCACTTAATTGGAATTGATTTGGAATTTGTTGATGGTGTGTACCAGTTAAATCTATCTATGGATTGTTGTCCATATATTTAAGGCAGTAAGCCTACCTTTTGTAATTGAGTAGTGAGCTCTAGGAAGTGTTCCTAGATGTGTGTGCATTCCACCTTTTGTACTTAAACCTTTAACGGGGTTAAATACTTCTGCAGAGTATTTCATTTGTGGGTTCCATCCCCGTCATGGTTTTTCCCTTGACTGGGTTTCCATGACAAAAATCATGGTGTTATGATGTTGTGGATTTTTTTTTTATGTTTCAGTACTTTTTTAGATAAATGGGAGGGGGTTGAATCAGTTATCTCCAGTTATCCTACAGTCCCACATACTCCCAGATGTATATAACAATAATTTCACACATATAAATCAAATCGGTGAAATGTAAACTGTGATCTCAAACTTATCTTCAAACTCATCAACTCATCTACCAAATCATCTACCGAGTAGTAGTAAAATAATTACTGTGATTATCGATCAATGCAAATAAAGTAATGTGTAAATAAAAATATCAATCCAAAACAATCATACACATTAACACATATATTTTTAATGCGGAATCCCTGCAAAGGGAAAAATCACCTAGGACCGGTAACCCAAAAATATTTCACTCTTCTGAAGTGAGCTCGATTAAGAGCCAACCCTATTAAAGGTTACAGTGCACATTGTTAAATGTGACCTGGTTAGAGGAGTTATCACTAACAGTTCTCCCTTAACCAATCATTCACTATGGGGTCAACAAGAAAATAATCAACATTCATTGAATTCCATAATAAAGACTTTCAAGTCCTACTCGGTTAAGAGATTTTTTTGTAATAATGGTTAAACTAGTACAGTAATGATCTAATTCAAGTACAACTTTGTTTTCATATTTTTAGATCTATGCTAAGTACATAATACCTCTGATCAATTTTTTCACTTTAGTTCCTCTGATTCTTCATACTATGTTTTTCTCGGTAAATGCACTTTCCTCTATCGCTCAGTGTTGTCTGCAGAATTGTTTGGTTCTATCTTCAACTAGTTTGATCAGTCATGCAAGAATTTTTTTGCATGTGTGTGCAACATCATCTTAATGAATCTCTTGTCTCTTATATAGACATCATAACGCATTTAGTTTATGTCCTTTAGATTTTTTCTCTTAATCTCCATCATTGATCTTTTTGCTTAAACCTTCCTCGACAGTTGTGTCAAAAACATGTTTCAATCTTCTTCATCCAATAATCCTTGAATTTTCAATATTTTTATATCATAACAAACCTTATCAATTACCTTTGAATCATCAATTTGGCAACTCGTCATTTTAGTCGGTCTTTAGTTTCTTGTTATTGTTCGGTCAAAACTGTGATGTGTTGGTGATCCCTATCTCGGTTAACACTATGCTCGGTATACACTATATTTACTCAGTGTTCTCTATTACTCAGTGTATATAGAACTCTTCAGTTACTAACCACATAAACTTTGTTTGTTCCAGATCTTTAACCCATAATACATGTTTGTTACCACAATGATAATCAAAACAAGTTGATATCAATGACAATAAATTAATTGATCATTGTTTATCATCACATTTGTAACTCGGTTGATCATCAACAAAATTACTTCAAACATACAATCAGTTTTAGTTCATCAATCTCTCCCTTTGGCATTGATGGCAACACAATATGAAATATGCAATATGGAAATGTCATGAAATACCAAACTTTTGTTCTACAACTATATGCAAAATGTTGTAGCTCTCCCTATCTTGTATATATAATGTGTTTAATCACTTCACAACATTAAAAACTCACCATGTAGACTTTCCTTGCACATTTGACTATTTTCATTCTTCTCTCCCTAAAATGGATAGATATGTCATTTATCCCCCTTTCTCTTTTCTCCTTTTCTCCCTTGCAGTGGATAGATATTTCATTGAATCTTCTCTCCCTTTGACAGTAATGCTAAAAATAAATATACAGCTCTTCATTAGCCAAAAATTATCTCTGGTTTTTGGTGTAGTAGTGTAAGTACCTTACAGCGTACTGATATGTCATTGTTAGTCTAGTTCATCTTTGCATCAACATGATTGATATTCTGATTACATGTAGGTTGATGCAACCTCCAAGTCAGCTTAGTGATCGATAGACAAGGGATGAACCCCTAGTCTATTCCTCAAGTACTCAAATATATTCTTTGGTAAGGGTTTAGTGAATATTTCAGCTAGTTGTTCTTTTGATTGTACATATTCCAATGTAACTTTCTTTTCTTGTACTTGTTCACTCAAGTAGTGATATTTTATAGATATATGCTTTGTTTTTTCATGCATCACCGGGTTCTTTGAAATATTTATTGCACTAGTATTATCACAATAAATTGCAAATGGATCAGTGATCTCTTCATTCATTCCTTTCAAAATTTGTTTTATCCATGCAATTTTCAAACAATTTGCAGCAGCAGCAACATATTCTGCTTCGGCAGTTGACTGAGATATGCATCCTTCCTTTTTACTTATCCAAGTAACTAAGCTTTCTCCCACAAAGAATGCTCCACCAGTAGTTCTCTTTCTATCATTAATGTTCCCAGGCCAATCATCATCTATGTAAACTTTTAGTTCAAATTTGCCTTCTCTCTTGTACCACAATCCATAATCTTCAGTGTTCTTCAAGTATCTAAAAATTCTCTTTACAACAGTCATATGTGATTCTTTAGGATTAGCAGAAAATTTTGCTACAATTCCAACTGTATGTGCAATATCTGTTCTTGTGTGTACAACATACATAAATTTTCCAATCATAGATCTATACAATGTTTGATTTACCTCAATTATCTTATCTTCCTTTGTCAATTTGTATCCTTTCACCATAGTGTTCCGAATGGTTTTGAATCTTCCATTATGAATGTCTTCAATACTTCCTTGATGTATTTGGATTGATTAATGTAGATGCCTTCATCCTGTTATAAAATTCACAAGACAAGAAAAAAATTGATCTCTTCAAACATTGACATTTCAAATTCTTTCCTCATTTCATCAGTGAATGAATTGCATAAGTTATTATTCCTCCAAATATAATATCATCAACAAAAATTTCAGCAATAAGAGTCTTATCATATTTTCCTCCTTTCAAATACAAATTTTTGTTATCACTTGTTCTAACAAATCCAATACTGATAAGACAGGAGTGTAGTCTTTCATACCATGCTTTTTTGAGTAGGATCAACAAAACCTTTAGGTTGTTTGATGTATACCTCTTCTTCCAGTATTCCATTCAGAAATGTAAATTTAACATCCATTTGATATACTTTGAATGCTTTGTAAGCAGCATAAGCAAGTAATATTTTAATTCCTTCAAGTCTAGAAATGAGTGCAAAAGTTTCTCCATAGTCAATACCTTCTTCTTGTGCATACCCTTTGCATACTAGTCTTTCCTTATTTCTGGTCACATCTCCATTCTCATTCAATTTGTTTCTAAATATCCATTTGGTGCCAATTACATTCTTATCACTTGGTCTCGGTACTAATGTCCATGTTTTGTTTTTCTGTATCAACTCAATTTCCTCATTCATTGAATTGATCCATTCTTCATTTTCAAGTGCATCTTTAACAGTTTTAGGTTCAAGTTCACAAATAAAACATGTGTTGTCATTCAACTTACTTCATGTCATCATGCCAGCCTTTTATCTCCAATAATTTGATTCTATGGATAATGTCTTCTTACATATTTTAGTGTAGGTTCATTTCTGTGTTCTTCATTGTGTTCTCCAATTGGTATATGATCATGATCTCCAGTTGCAACATCTTCCTAATTCTCGGTTGGTGCATCATGATGCTCGGTAACATTACCTTGTTTCTCGGTAATGTTAGGTACTTGCTCAGACAAAGTGTCAGGTTCTTCAATGTAAACAAATATATTGTAGTCTTCTAGTTCTCTTTTTCTTTCCTCTTCATTTTTCTCAACAAATTCATCAACAATTACATTTGCACTTTCAATGATCTTGTTAGAAGACTTGTTCAAACATTTATAAGCCTTGCTCTTAGTCGATTATCCTAGAAATATTCCTTCATCACCTTTTGAGTCAAATTTCTCATTTATTTCATCTTTCATAATATAGCATTGACTTCCAAATATTCTAAAGTAACTCACATTAGGTGTATAACCATACCATAATTCATAAGGTATCTCATTTGTATCTTTCTTCAATTGTACTCGGTTCAATGTGTATACAGTAGTACTAACAGCTTCCCTCTAGTATACTTGTGCAACATTCTTTTCAATCATCAGTGTTCTAGCACAATCCATAATTGATCTATTTCTTCTTTCAACAATCTCATTCTGTTGTGGCATTCTTGGTGCAAAAACTTGTCTCTTAATTCCATACTCATTACAAAAGTTAGTGAAATCACCAGAAATAAATTCTCCTCCTCTGTCAGATATTAAACATTTTAGTTCTTTACCACTTTCTTTTTCCACTTAAGATTTGTACCATTTGAACATTTTAAATGCTTCAGATCTTTCTTTTAAGAACATGACAGTCATCATTCTAGAGTAGTCATCAACAAATAAAATAAATTATATGTCACCATAATAACTCTGTGTTCTCACTGGTCCACATAGGTCTATATGAACTAATTCCAAAATATCATTAGAAGAGAATGTTTTTCTCTTAAAACTAGATTTTGACATTTTTCCCATTTGACAATTCTTGCACATGACATGGTCAGGTTTAGATAAGCTCGGTAAGCCTCTTACTTTTCTTTTCTTACTGATCTTAACCATGTTGTCAAAATTTACATGGCATAACCTCTTATGCCACAACCATACATCTTCATTCCTAGCCATCAAACAACTAGTTTCAGCAGTGTCAAGATAGAATAGATTACCTTTTGATTGTTCTCCAATGTCGATCAACTTTCCTGTTTCATCATAGATTCTAGATTTTCTATTTTCAAATGCAACTCGGTGACCTATTTTATTCAACTGTGAAACACTCAACAAATTATAATTAAGTCTTTTCACCCAATATGCATTCTCACATTTTATATTATTGTTCAGCTATATAGTCCCTTTTCATTTCACTTAACAAGGTGTATCATTTCCCATTCTAACAGATCCACCATTATAATGCTCAAGAAATTAAATTTTTTCTTTATCTCCAGTCATGTGATGTGTGTAGCCACTATGAATAACCCAAATGTCATGCATGCTAACTTTAGAAATAAGTGTTGTTTCAACATACCTTTCATCTTCTTCTGAATCTTCTTTCAAAGCTACAAATATTGTCTCAATGTCCTCATCAGTTTCGGTATCGGTGTCGGTGTCTTTATCTTTATCTTTAGCAATGTAACATGCCTTCTTGCCTTTGTCTTTGTAATCTCAATTACTCCTTCTGTCATAATGTTGGTTTCTTTTATATTCTTGATCATACTTTCTGTCATTAGATCTTTCGTTTCTTTCATCACTTTTTCTGTTAAGGCATCTAGTAGCAAAGTGTCCAATTTCTTTACAATTAAAGCATATCAAAGGTAGTTTGCATTTATACCTTCCTTTACCTTGTGCATTCTTCTAGCCATTAATGCTTCAAGTTCATCAAGTTATTTATCAACACTGTCACTGTCACTGTCATTTCTTATCATCTATTTGTTACCAGATTTACTGATTTTCAGAGAGGACATAAATGCATATTCAACAGTAGGAACAACACTGTTGTCAAAAATGTTCAGCTCAAATGAAATCAGTCTACCGACTAGACTATCAACTGTAATAATGTTTCTAGGTGATGCTCTCATTTCATGTATTGCATAGAATACTAGAATAAATAGGCAACAAAGTTCTAAGAATCTTACTTACAATAGTGTCTTCATCAATAACTCCACCTACTCCATGAATAGAATTTAGAAGCTCCTTGATTTTTTTGTTGTATTGTGTTATGTTTTCTCCTTCTTTCATTCTCATGTCATCAAATTTTACTCGGAGACTTTCAGCTTTAGATCTTTGCACATTTGCATCTCCTCCATAAACTAGTGTAATCTTATCCACATCTGCTTGGCTGATGTACATGTCTTGACATCCTCAAATTCAGCATCAGATAGTGAAGAAGCAAGTTCTACCATCATAGTATTATGTTCATGTTTCTCTCTCATTTGATTAATATTCAAAGGTCCACTAGGTAAGGTAAATTCATTATCCAGATATAGCGTTATATCATCTCCAATCCCTGACAGGTATAGTCTCATTCTTCTCTTACACATTGAGAAGTTTTCCTTGTTCAGCTTAGGTGCATCTCTCTTATACATCTTGTGATCTTTAGCTTAAGTCCTTGAAAACTTTCCTTCTAGGAATTGTATGCTCTGATACCAATTGTTAGATAACTGAGAGGGGGTGAATCAGTTAGCTCCAGTTATCCTACAGTCCCACATTCTCCTAGATGTATATAACAACAATTCCACACATATAAATCAGCTTGGTGAAATATAAATTGTGATCTCAAACTTATCTTCAAGATCATCAACTCATCTACCAAATCATCTACTGAGTAGCAGTAAAACAATTACCGTGATTACCGATCAATGCAAATAAAGTAATGTGTAAAGAAAAATATAAATCCAAAACAATCATACACATTAACACATATATTTTTAACGTGGAAACCCTGCTAAGGGAAAAACCACCTGGGACCGGTAACCCAAAAATATTTCACTCTTCTAAAGTGAGCTCAGTTAAGAGTCAACCCTATTAAAGGTTATAATGCACACTGTTAAATGTGAGCTAGTTAGAGGATTTATCACTAATAGTTCTCCCTTGACCAATCATTCACTATGGGGTCAACAAAAAAAAATAATCAACATTCATTGAATGTCATAATAAAGACTTTCAAGTCCTACTCGGTTAAGAGATTTTTCTGTAACAATGGTTAAACTGATACAGTAATGATCTGATTCAAATACAACTTTGTTTTCTGATTTTTAGGTCTATGCTAAGTACATATTACCTTTGATCAATTTGTTCACTTAAATTCATCTAATTCTTCATACTCAGTTCTACTTGATAAATGCTCTTTCCTCTATTGCTCGGTGTTGTCTAAAGAATCGCTTGGTTCTGTCTTCAACAAGTTTGATCAGTCATGCATGAATTTTGCATGTGTGTGCATCATCATCTTAATGAATCTCTTGTATCTTATATAGACATCATAACACATTTTGATTCCATCCTTTAGATTTTTCCGCTTAATCTCCATCATTGATTTTGCCGCTTAAACCTTCCTCAGTAGTTGTGTCAAAAACATGTTTCAATCTTCTTTGTCTGATCATCCTTGAATTTCCATAGTCATTTGATCATCATAACAAACCCTATCAATTACCTTGGAATCATCAATTTTCCATCTCATCATTTTAGTTAGCCTTTAGTTTCTTTTTATTTCTCAATCAATACCATGATGTGTTGGTGATCCCTAACTCAGTTAACATTGTGCTTGGTATATACTATATTTTCTTAGTGTTCACTGTTATTCGGTGTATACAGAACTCTTCACTTACCAAACACATAAACTTTGTTTATTCCAGATCTTTAACCCATAATAGATGTTTGTTACCACAATGATAATCAAAACAAGTTGACATTAATGACAATAAATTAACTGATTAATGTCTATCATCACATTTGTAACTCAGTTGATCATCAAAAAAATGACTTCAAACATACAATCAGTTGTAGTTCATCATACTTTACTTTTCATTGCATGTATTTTTTGGTTAAACAATCAGATTAACAAGGTTAAAATTTGCATATCACTGATTCACTCCCCACTCTTAGTTTTCATTAATACCAACACTACCTCGCCTAGACCTACCCAATTTCCAGTACAAACTGTCCCTAATCCTAATAATAAGAAACATTAATAGTTTGTCTATTATGTTTACCCAAATCAATATCCTGCATATGGTGTTGGTATTAGTGATATACATCTTAGGTCAAGCACAACCTTGTCGGCCCTTTCTTCCCCAGTCATGACTAGGTTACCTGTAGAAGAGGAAGAGAGAGTGTGTACCTAATCCACCTGTTCACCCAAATCAGTCAAAGGATTCAGATATTCCTCAACCATCTACTGCAGTACCTCCATTCCCTCAAAGGTTAGAGGTAGAAGTAACCAAAGAAAAAGAAGAGTCAACCTTTGATCTAATAGACTAGTTGAAGTGTATCTATGTTAGATACATCTATTTCAAGCCATCAAAGATATCCCAATTTACAGAAAATCTATCAAAGAAGCAAGTTTAAAGAAACTCGGAAGGCAGAAAATGGATCCTCAATTAGCTCATGTAATAGATCATTTGGCAAACATAAGGCTTGGAAAATTAATTGTCCCTAAATACTTTGATCCTGGTAGCCCTGTGGTTTGAGTTGTCATAAATGGAATTCAAAAGCAAAATGCCTTAATAAACCTAGGAGTTGTTATCAATGTAATAACAAAGTATATCATGTAGCATCTTAACATCGCCAATTTGAGACCTACACCCACTATCCTGCAGCTTGCAGATAGCTCTATTGTTGAACCTGGTGGCATGGTGTAAGACCTTGTGGTGACCTTAGACTCTTGGGATTACCCATTTGATTTTATGACTCTCTCACCTAAAGTAACTTTGGGAGGTTATCCTATTGTTCTAGGAAGACCTTGGTTGGCTACAAAAGATTCTTTTATAGGTTGTAGGTCGGGGGACATGACTATTTATGATGATTTGACTACTAAAAATATTGCTCTTTATCTGTCATCCTAACCTAAGCTTGATTTAGGATAATAAGTGTGGCTTGATATAGGGGAACAAACTAAGGAAGTCAATTAAGTGGAATAGCTTATGATGATCAGTAGGGATTCTTTCCTACAAGTCCAAGAAGAGGATGAAATTCTCTCTAATATCATTCAAAATCATTATGGAGTAGATGAACAATCATTGAGTCCACACTATCTTTTATGCACATTGCAAATAATTCTTCCTTCTTGTTGTTCACCTAACTTTCCTGCAGTCACAAAAATTATTCATACATTTTTGTCGCATGAAGTCAAAATGCCTTGCCTTAGTGAAAAAGAAATTATTCAACTAACTAAGAAAGTAGATATTTCACCAGGCAAGTGTTTGAACATGAACAATAAGCTTACTGAGGAGCAACAGTTAGTTTTGACAGAACTGCTTAAATCTCAAGAGAAAGCATTTGCATGGGATTACCATGATATTAAAGGCCTTGATCCAAAATTATGCACACACGGAATCTATATTAAGGAGGATTGTAGACTAGTAAGGAAGCCTCAAAGGAGGATTAATCTTGCACTAAGAGATATAATAAAAGGAGAATTGAAGAAATAGTTGAATACAAGATTTATATAACCCATTTCTGATAGCCAATGGGTATCACGTCTTGTGATAGTTCCTAAAAAGGGGGAAAATTGAGAGTTTGTGTTGATTATAGGGATCTTAATGCTACAACTAAGAAGGATAATTGTGCACTCTCTTTTATTGATCAGGTGTTATATTCCTTAGTAGGGAAGCAATAATTTTCATTCTTAGATGGTTTTAATGGTTACAAAATAAAAATTGCACCTGAGGACCGAGAGAATACAGCATATACCTACCCATGGGGAACCTATGCCTATTTTGTTCTACCATTTTTCTTATGCAATTCTCTAGCTACATTTCAAAGGGTAGCCATCAACATATTTTTAGATATCTCACATGACTACAAGGAAATTTATATGGATGAATTTATTGCTTATGATGCTACTTATGAGTAAGCCTTGAGAAACTTGTAAAATTTTTAGCGAATTCATCAAGATCATAACATATCCTTAAATAGTGAAAAATGTTTCATGATGATGCAAGAAGGCATAGTGCTTGGAAACTATATTTCACAAGTAGGTATTCAAGTTGATCCTACAAAAATTGAGTTCATCATAATCCTTTCAACCTCTACCAAGAAAAAATATTTCAGAAGTTTCTTGGGGCATGCAAGTTATTATAGAAGACTCATAAAGGATTTCAGTAATATGGCAAGACCATTATACACCCTGTTGATAAAATATGTTGATTTCTAATGGACATCGCAATGTGAAAAAACATTTTCTGATTTAAAGTCAGCATTGACTCAAGCACCATTTATGAAAGGACCTACTTAGGAAATTCCTTTCCATATACATACTGATGCATTATATTATGCTATTGGAGTAGTATTGGGACAGAAAAAGGTAGTAGAAACTGCCATAGACTTTATCAGTAAAATCCTACAAGGGCCTAAATTTAACTATATCGTGACATAAAAAGAAATGTTAGTTGTCATCAATTAATTTAACAAATTCAGACACAGTATTATTGTTTATCAAATATTTTTTCATACAGATCATGCACCCATTAAGTACCTTATGAACAAACCTTAAATCACTAGAAGGTTAGCAAGATGGTTGTTGTTAATGTAAGAGTTTCACATTGTTGATAAACTAGGGAAAGAAAATGTAGTAGTTGATTTCTTGTCTAAGCTAACAACAAAGGATGATACACCCACAATTGATTACTCATTTCTATATGAGCACTTATTCTCCATTGCAATTCATACCCCTTGGTACGCTGACATTTCAAATTACTTGGTTTCCAAAAAAATTACTCCTCACTTTTCCCCAAAATAGAAGAGGTTACTTGTTGAGAAGAGATTCAATTTTTCATGGATAGAAGGATGTCTGTTCTAAACTAGACAAAATCAGATGTTGAGGAGGTGTCTGCAAGAAGATGAGACTTATGATATCTTGCATGCATGTCGTGACGAACCATGTGGAATTCATTTTGTAGCAAAGAGAACAGCCATGAAGATATTGAATTCAGGATACTAATGGCCAACACTTCACAGAGATGCATCCAAGTATGCAAGGAAGTGTGATAGATGTCATAGAATGGGAAGAATGACTATATTTGATTAGATTCCCATGCACCCACTGTTAGAATTCAAATAATTCTTAAGCCAAGATCATCTGCATGCAAAATAACCTGTTACAAAAGCAAATCTTGGAGACGAAAAAGTTCTGAAAGACAAAATATTCATTCAGAGAGGGAATCCAAAATACAAAGAGATAAAACCTTATGAAGGTGATCAAAGCCCTAAAAGAGAAACCCTAAAGGGGAAAAATATAGTTTGCATAATAATAATTAATAAAAGAATTAATTATTATATGCCTAAATTTTAGATTAAGTGAAATAGAGATAATAAGTGACTTAATAATTAAATCGATATGATTTAATTAATAAGTGGAATCACTTTATTACTCTAACACCCACAGGTGGTGGTGACACCAATTGACAAGTGGGGATTAGATTTTTGGGGCCCATTGTTCCTCCATCCAATGGAACATCCTACATATTAGTATGCACTGATTATGTCACCAAGTGGGTTGAGGTAAAGGTCATGAAACATGCAAGGGACAGCAAGGTTGTAGAGTCTCTATGAGGATATTTTTACCCACTATGGAGTTCCTAGGGAGATTATCACTGACCAAGGATCCCAATTCATTCCACTCTGATTACACCCTTGGTAAATGAATACAAAATCAAGCATAGGAAGTCAATGCCCTATCATCTTCTAGAAAATGGAAAAATAGAGATTGCAAATAGGAAGATAGAAGTCATCCTTGCAAAAATAGTAGTTGTGCATAGAAGAGACTGGGCAGCCAGACTCCCTAAATTTTTCTGGGCATATAGGCCATCTTGGAAGATGACAAAAGGTTTCACTTCATTTGCGATGTTATATGGAAAAATATATATGATGCCTATTGAGTTTGAGCATAAAACTCTCTGAACAACTCTTGAGCCTAATATTGACATCTCTGCAACACAAAAGGAAAGGCTTCTGCAACTTAATGCTCTAGATAAATTAAGGAAATAAGAACTCCACCACACCTAAGTGGTAAAAAACCATAGAATCATGTGGCATTATAAATACACTTAGGAAAAGATATTTCAACAAGGAGATTGGGCACTGCTATATAATTCAAGGTACAAAGATAATATGGGAAAGTTACAAATTGGGTGGCTTGGGCCCTATGAGATTACAGAGGTTTTCCCAAATGGAGTTGTCCATCTTTCTACAATAGATCATGTTTAATTCAAGTTACTAGTCAAGGTTCATTGGTTAAAGTTATATAAGAAGTCGATATCTAAGCAAGAGTTCCTGCAGCAATTTCACACAGGGCTTGGTTCAAAACTTTCTGCAACTGCAGACGATGGACTTCATGTCTTACCTTCTACCTAGTCAGTTGCATGCATGCAATCATAATAAATATTTTCACCTCTTGTGTACGTCCAATTCTTCATAGTAAATATACCACTCCACTTAACTTCTTTCCATAATCATTTCACCATCATTTCATTCCACTTCCACTTCTTTGGGTTACAAGTTCAACATGCAGCAACTTCAGATACGATCGATTCCTTAGCATTTATTATGAAAATCAGGTGTATCCATACATGTGGGTATATAAATTACCTCAGATACTTTATTTATTTTTTGCAAAATTAAAATGTAAGTCTTACATAGTGATTACTCCTACATCTATCCTACCACCTTTTTCATCCACGTGTGGACACCTGGAAAAAATTTCGTTGGGGGCAACATACACAAGTTACATGTCATGATTCATGGTTACGTATGCTTTCTTTTTTCAAATTCCAATTCATCACATCATCCTTTTATTTCTTTTAGTACAAACATTGTGAACTAGAGATGAAGTGACAATTGATATGCTAAGTTTGTATTGATATGACCCATATTTAAAATTTTGAACTTACCTGTAGTACTAGCTTTGCTGCCATATTCTTTGAAACAATACCTTTAGCGCGTCTAGCCTTGAATGCGTGTGTTTCCATTATTATGCCAAAAAGAGGAAGTTTTGATGAGTTATCTTGGCAGTGGTACAAAACATTTGTAGAATGTTTATAGAGAAGTTCAAGTGGTTGTAGGAGGTATTGTGGAGAGAAGATTGCAGGAAATCATTTTTAATATTCTCAAGATCTCATTAGTTTGCAGAGAAATTATTATTTTACAGTAATTTAGTGGATTTTTTAGGGAATTTCTAGAGTTGAGAGTAGAAGTTGAAAGGAAATCATGGGAGGACAACCCATACGTAGTGAATCTGTAGTTCACAACATGATACTCCAAGACCCTGTGTGTGAACCCAGATTCCACCAATGTGGATGGATGACTTATTTTCTCAAGATAAATGGGTTTGATTTGATATTGCTTTAGAATTTCCCCAAACTCACAAATGGAGAAGCCGCGATGAAGGGCTTGAAGGTGATAGCTATAGAAGAGAGAATAGAAGAAGTAATGGGGTTACCAGCTACTGGTGAGAAATATCCTGAGTCTAAGGATGCTAGGAGTGTCAGGACTTAGTTTACAAGGCACAGTGACCCTCCATTAGATGTGGACATACAACGAGCTAAGAGACTGGCGATTCCCCCAAATTGATCCAAAATGGCAGTATACATTATAGAATATTTGACATGTGAAGGCAGGAAGTCTAGCCTCCATTCAAGGCACTTCAAATTGTTATGTCATATTAGGTACGAGATGCAAATGAACATTCCAAACATCCTTTATCATTTGTTGTCCAACATAGAATTTGAAGTACAAAGCAGTAAGCCAACTTTTGCATCCCACCATGGTTTGATCTGGTTATTAGTATAAAAGTCTCTAAGGGATGTTTCTCAGATGAATTGGGAGGAATTTATTCAAATTAGGGTATTTAATGAAAATGTAGGGCTTAGGGGTCATTTTATGACCCAAACAATTAACACAGAAAGTGGAACTTTTAAATTTACCTCAGGGGCTTCAACCTCAAGGGTGCCCCTAGTTGCAGGTTCTCCTGTAGCCGAGGCGAGTTCCTTTGATTCCTCTAACAAAGATAAAAGTTCATTAATATGAGTTAATACAAGTGAACCACCACCTGAAACCCCAACAACAAATAGGGCTATCATAAAAAGGCAGAAGGGTAAAGCCAAGGAAACTAAGGGATCGGGGGGAAAGGAAAAGAAGCAAAAAGTAGAACCAAAAAAATCCTAGCTCAAGAAAGAGAAAATCAGAAGTGAAAGAGTCTCTTGCAGCTACCGTAGATAAGGCTTCCAAAAGGTAGAAACAAGTAAAAACTCCCTCAAATGAGTCTTCCCCTAAGAGAAGAAGCCATAGATAGAGAGGAGAACCTAGGCAGACAACTATACCCAAGAAAACCAATGTCAGCATTCAAATTGAGTCCTTTGAGTCTATCCCTACAACTCCTAGTGAGGAGGAGAGAATAATTATTAACAGACCTTCGAGGCCACCTATGGAGGACCTCCGGTTCTCCTTTTCTAAAAAACAACAAGATAACTCCCTTATGAAGGTACTTGGGTGAAGAGAGGGGTCAAGAAGTGTCTCGGGAGGGTGATTTGGTGAAATGCCTTCAGAAGAGCATGATTTATTGACAAATGAGGAGAAGACTCAAGATAATATGGGCTTAGTAAATTTATTTGAGCTTGCTACTGTTCTAAAGAAAATGGTAGAAAAAGTCCCACTTGAAATGAAAAAAGGAAAGGATAAAAGGAATATTTGGGTGCCAAGGAAAAGACCCCCTTCTTTTTCATGGGCTTGTATCGCCTAGGACTTGTATCATGATATGAAGGAAAGAGAAGCGGAGTGAGAAAGAGAGAATTTACAGTTGCTATTGTAGGAGGAAATCAACAGGAAAAATAAGGATATTGAAAGAAAATAAGAGGAGATTGTGGCATTGAAAAATAAGGTACACAATATAGTCACAATGATCCCTCAAATATTGGAATGTAGAACACCTCATAGGATTTATGCTTTGCATTTAAAATAACCTAACCTATCTTTTAGGTTGTCAAGGATTATGTCTGTTCAAACTTCATCTATAGAAACCCCTCATGAGTTATATCATGTCTTTCAATCCTCTCATGCAGCAACAAGAATTTACTATATGAGTTTTACCTCCATAATCTTGTATGACACACAATGGAATCCATTGCTCTTTTTTTTTGGCATCCATCTCTGAGCCTTGTTGTCTTGGATGCAAAACGAGAATTTTAGAGGGAACCAGTTTAGGAATTAAAGAGCTAAGGAACTTTCAATTCCCCTTACTCTTAGAGTAGAGGCTAAAAATCCAATAAATTTGTATTATAATTAGCAAAAACTTCTATACATAGATGATTGCAAGCCAAATGTTTTATCCTTAAGGGAAGAGGTTTACTGAGAATTTCAAAAAGTGAGACAAAATGAAGGAAAGATAGCTTTAGAATTCATTGCACAGAGATGGGCTACATTGATAGATGAGTTGAAGCAAATGGAACTACACTCTCTCTAGAACTATTATGCAGTATCTGTAGGTCTGCCCAGTACATGCATTTGGGAAGAGTCAAGAAGAATAACTGAATACCACTTATTTTTCAGCCTCCAATTTTACTTTGGCCAGAACCTGACTACAGGCAGTTAGATAATGCATTTGATGAAGCAGCTAAGAAGACCAGATGGGACAAATTGCAAAAGCATAAGGGATTTTACTGGATCCATGCTATAGGATGATTAGGGTACCGTATTCCAAATGATTATAGGATACAGGTCAGAATGAGAAATCGGATGCTTGTTGGAGGACTAGCAAGAGATGTGGTTGGGGGAAAAGATGAGCCATTTTAATGGCTCATTTCTTTCATAGGTTTTATACTTTTAGAAGATCTTTTAGGAGGTTCCTAAACAATGATAAGGTTTTAATACCTTGTTTGTATGTTTTATGCCAAAATTTTAGATAACTCCTTAAGACTAATGATCATGGTTATAAACCTATACTTTATATCTTTTTGGATGGATAAATGAACCTAATGCATGACGTATGTTTATATGTGAAATATTCATGTTAATTATGCATGTTAATGAATGGATGTGTGTGTGTGTGTGTGTGTGTGTGTGTGTGTGTGTGTGTGTGTGTGTGTGTGTGTGTGTGTGTGTGTGTGNTGGGTGTGTGTGTGTGTGTGTGTGTGTGTGTGTGTGTGTGTGTGTGTGTGTGTGTGTGTGTGTGTGTGTGTGTGTGTGTGTGTGTGTGTGTGTGCCTATTTTTTGAGCATTCTAATAATGTCATGCAGAAGAACAAGTTATTAGTCGAAGGATTTGAGAGGGATACCCACATCTAATAATGTGGGATTTGGATTTGAGAGGGATACCCAAAATAGTTATTAGATTTGGATTTGAGAGGGATACCCACATCTTGAGAGAGTTGTATAGCCAAGGAGGTGATAATTAGGATTTTCATTCATATAAAGGGGTTCTATTATATCGTTTTTCATTGAGGCCTAATCATTTTTCTTTTTAATAAATGCTTTGACAAATCTTTTTATCAATGGGATACAAATTTCCTTTGAAACAAGATGTGAGTTCATTTTGAGATGGATATGGTATGGAAGTAATAATGATCTCATCAAGTAGACTGAGGCGGATGAAAGTGGAGGATCTCATGTGATATGTAAGTGTTTCATGACTATCTTGGATAGAGGTGATGGGATCTTGTGGTGAATATGGAGGATTATGACATAGAGATGAAGGGATGATGGGATCTTATGAGGGAAGAGGATAACTGAATAAAGTATAAAAGGTTCTTTTCTCTTGAGATGGAAGGGGATCATCATGGATATAATGTATTATACTCCTAACATGTATCCATTCTAATAATGGGATATGATTTTGGATATGTATGGGGGGCTCCTTGAAGGATTCAATAATTTGGCATTATAGGAATCGATTTTGAGTACGACTCACTGGAGTAGGTTTGCTTGGGAATGGATCATGTAGTGGCATTGGGTTTAGGATTGTTGAATTGTAGAAGGGACTTATACCAAGGAATGAATTGTATTGGATTTGTATTGTGCAATCCCTTGGGGGTAAACTAGAAAGGTATCATCATTGGATGCATTGTATGATGGAGACGGTGATGATTCTTGTTGTAAATTCTTTGGAGATAAAGGAATGGTGGGAGATATGGAGGTTACTTTTGGGTCATTATTAGACATAGATAGATGGTTTTGATCATGTTTGGGAGTAGTGTATTGACATATATCCAATTCTTCATTAGGTGAATCATTGGTATGTTCTTAAATAGTAATGTCACCTTCATCAATGAGATCCTGGATGAGATTTTTTAATTTTTGAGTAATTTGAAATTCTATGTCTAATGTATTTAAAGAATTCATTATTGTTCCACCAGAGTGGTTTAAAATATTGTAGCTCATAACGTATAACTTTTGGAAGTATGATGACATTTGATTCCACAAGATTCTTTAAAGTTGACTCATTTTTTTCTCCAAAGGATGTGTATTTGTGTTTTCGTGGCTAGAGTCTATTTGATATAGGTTTATTGTTTGGAAGAATATGGGAGTCAATTTGTTCCTTTTATTTTTGAGAACGTGTGAGTGTCATGTGGAACGAGAAAATGAGACTATTGCTATGTTTTTTTTTTTTTATGATTTTTGGGAGAATGATTGAGACAATGCAACTATGATGACAAATGGTTGAGATATTTTGACTATAATGACAACTAAGGAAGGAAACCTATTTTTTGTGATTCTTAGTTTTTGGAAATTGATTGAGAAAATGCAACTATGATTAAAAATGATTGAAACAATTCTACTATAATGACAACTAAGAAGGAAGACTTTTTATTTTGTGATATTTTTACTTTATTTTTGGGGGATTTTTCATTAAATATGAAAACACACAAAAAAAAAATACAAAAAAAATCGTAACAATCATTTTGGATGATGTGTGCCCTTTTTGGTTTCAGGTGGGGAAAGTGATCTAAATATTCAAGCACATTAGACAAATCAACAAGCCTAGTAATGTGGGGTATCAATCATTGCATGCACAAGAAATGATGACCAAAAAGTTCAACTATAGGATTTACAAGATCAACTAGGGGTGTACTCTATATACCACAAGGGAACATTGGCCTATATCCATATATGAAATGGAATAATGACAAACAACCAAGAGGAGATGGTAACCCAAATCTCCACCTTCACTTCTTTAAGATATAATGCTCTTAGAGGCTTGGCCTAGAATGAAAAGATTTCTCTTCCAAGATGCATGTCTTTTGATTCACCCTCGCTATTTAAACTTTGTAGAAAAATAGTAGTTGAGGTTGTCCCTAGAGTGATCACTTCTCTACGCAAGCCCCCTAACTGGAAAAAGCAAGATCCCTGATTTATGATCCACTCAAGCTTCTTACCAAGATTTAAAGAGGAGAGCATACGTAAGGAATATTGGGGACCAAAATACAAAGGGGTTCATGTTAAGTCCAAATCCAAATGTGTATGATCAATTTTAAGTCCAATTTAAATATGTGAAAGGAACGCCAAACAAGTTGATCTAAAGAAAGAAATGATTGTATGATGAATGAAAAAGACAATTAGCACTTTTTAGAATGTAAATAAGAGGGTTTGGAACAAGTGCGCCTTGATTTAATACTTTTCAATTTATTTATTTATGCTCCTCTAATCCACTATGATGATCTCCAAGCTATATTCACAACCTCATATCAAGTGTGTGAAATCATGACAATTATGATAATCCAAATAAAATGTATTGCACAAATTGATTCCACATGACATTATAACTCATAATAGACCCCTTTCAAGAATGATAAAATAATATTTTGATGCATTGAAATATATGCAAATAAAATGCAAGCTCATATAAAAAATTATAATTTATTTTTTTTAAACTTTGATCTAGTCAACAAGATTTTATTTTTTTGCTATATTTTCAGCTCTAAAAATAGATATGCAAAGAAGATACCACTACTAAAATCCAGTGAGCTTTCCAGAAATGTCAACATGTTTTTCTAGTTGAGGGTCCCTTGTACCATTCTCATAATAAGAATGTTGATTGTAGAGTGTGAAAAATGAACCGATACAAAGAGTAATCAAACCCCTCAAGGATTCAAGACTCAACTCTCCACTCCAAACAAACCCGCAAGTGTTTAAGACCTCTAATTTTATTCACTATTTAAGATATGTGCATTTAATCAACCATAAAAATTAACCAAACTATTTGGACACCATAAATCAATAACACAAATCACAGAGGTCTTTCATGCAATACCATGATTTCTCTGTCAAAGACAAACATGTGGGTCTAGAATTATAGTGCGGCGTGCAAGCAAAATTTATAAACAAAGAAACATAGAATGTTCTAGTTTATGTTTGGGCATTAAGGTTTTTAAATACGGAAGTGTACAACAAACTAGAAACTACTTGAATGGAAATATTGAAAAAAAATAGAGAAATTAAAGAACGAATATAAGACAAAGAGATATCAACAAAAGACTCTTTTAAAGCTCCAACAAGATGATCATTTACACCTAAACCTGCACGCATAAGGCCCAAGAAAAAAGGTTAGGTGGTTCTGTTAAGTTGTTTGCCTTAGTCAAACCCTTATTTTGGTGTTTCCACCTCCACTGACAACCTTAGAGAAGATCATAGAAAATAATGACATAAACCAAATATGAGTTGATAATGTTAATATGGTAAATGAAAGGCAAGTCTAAAGGAGTTACTTCCCAAAAGCGAGATGGTCTACTAGAGCGAGAAATGAACCTTTAAGATAATAAATCTTTTCAAGATATAAAAACAATGGTGGAAAAGAAAGGTGGTAGAGGCTATTATGAATGAAAAGATGCAAGAACAAAGAGTTGGTGTGCTAAGAAGATGTGAGACTTAGCAAGAACAAAGTTTAATATTGTTTACAAGATTCAAGAAATTTCAAGAGGGAAAATTTTATGAACATCCAGTCATCCCCAATGTCAGTGTGCTCTTACAGAAGCGTTACACTACTAAATTCAATAAGTGTAGAATCCCAATAACAAAATCAGTCATTGATCTTTGTGGGATGCTTGCGCAACGCATGGAAATCTTTGAGGCACACACAAGTCCAACCATTATCCAGACTTAATGGTCAAGAAATCCTGCATGAAAGGTGGTAAGGAATGTGTGTTAAATGGGATTAAGGTTTAGGACGCACAACTATCTTGATTGTGACTAAAGGGAATCCTAATGTATTGTGAAATTTTATTGGGTGCAATTTACAACATTATATTTTTCCCCCACTTTAGTAAACATATACCTTTATATAGCAATGTGATCCAAAGTACAGAGAAAGAGTTTAGACTATTATACCTTGGACACAAAGGGGAAATAGAGTCTTCTATTTGTGTAGAGTTTCCCCCAAGAAAGATACCTTGAGTCGATCCCACATTAAGATTGTAGATTTGTACCACCATAAACATGTTAATTACAAAAGAACACAATAGGTGAAAAGATAAAATTAGACATCAAAAATTATACAGACATAAGATCGTTTTGATATGTATGGATAGAAATTTTCACTATGCTAGGGACCGTACAAAAATCTAATTGGTCAATGATTGCTACAAACTATGTTGTAGCAAAACCACAGAAAAGAGAAATAGACACTCATAAAGATAAATTTTGGTGGGTTGCATCATGCTAGACAAACGATAAGACAAGTAGATGCGCAAGAATATGAATATGTATATGATAGACCACACTAGAATTGTATATGCTACGCAGAGAGGAGCACAAGTCGTTATAAGGAGGGAAGTTGTAGCATGAAAACTTAATGAGATATATCAATGGATTACTACCTTGTATTAGATAGCACATAGCACAACATCAACATAGACACATAGAGATTAGGGGATCTAATTACTTGGCATCAGTAGGATTTGTACCAATAACATTCAGAAATGGAAGCATAGTAAGGGAATTCCCGATATTCCGAAGGGAAGGATGGGACCCACCTAGTTTGAAATCATAAGTTGTTCTGAGGAAGATAGAAGAAGACAAATCATTAGAAAATGGAGGGAAGAAGTACAATCCCTGAAATTCTGAAGAATAGAACCTGTGGAGGTCGGCTTCTGATATTTTCTAAATGGAAGACCAATAAAAACTGTGAAAGGCTAAGGAGTGACAAAAGAAGATAGAATTCAGAAAACCCCACTAGAGCTACTTCACAGGGGGATTCTGAAGGTATGTGATGAAATTCCCACCTCAATGGAAATGAAGTGTCATTATTATCTCCACGAAAACCGTGGCTGTTAGAAAGACAGAGAATCGGGATTATTGGTGTTGAGGTGCCAATTTTGGAATTCGACAAGTTGGTAGTTGTTGTTCCTAGGTCCGAAGGCGCCATTGCTTTTTTAAAAATATTTTTGACAAAGATAATGATGGGAAGGCCGCGTAGCCTTTATTAAAAAAATGTCTTTCCATTTTCAAATATTCTCTTATGACATGTGCCTTGTAACCATTTCATTTTTCAAGAAAAATGTATTGTAATAACCTGGGTAGGCCAAAGGACTTTAAATATCAGTTTTGAATTGTATGCAAAGGATCGACAATTTTGAATACAATTTCTATTTGTTGTTGTGACAACTATGTGAGTCTAAAAGTTGTTTTAAGATTGTTGTTCACAGTTAGAAAAAAAAAATTTACTGTTGAAGGGATGAATTAATGGTGGGTGAAATTAATTAATTGCGGATGTTGAAACTGTGCTTTTGGGATTTGTAATTATAAGATGATTTGAGAGTCGTTATTGATTGTCCTCTATCATATTTGTGTTATTTATCAGATTTGTTAGTCATTTGTTTGGTCACTGTATATGTGATTTCATGGTTGTGAGATAATATATGCAGATTTGTATCCCAAAAATTGTAGTTGTGTTTCATTTTCATGGTCGTGAGAAGTTGCATAGCACTTATTCATTCAATTAATGATTTATTGTTAATTTGTGGATATGTCATGGTGATGAATATCCATTAGATGCCTTTGTTGCTCTCTGGTTAAGCGCATACCCTTTCACATTCAGAATTTTTTTTTTTTTTAAAATGTATTCATTGAAGATTTGTCACAAGGAGTTGTACCTATCAATTCAGAGATTGAGCTTATCAAAAGCTCTTTCAACTGTTGTTAATAGAGAAGGCTTTAATGTGGGTTTGAGTCAATATTATAGAAGGGCCTAATCCGTTAACTAACACCTTATAAGGTCCCCCACTCTAAATTTTAAGTGAAATATTTTTTGGGGCTTTTTAAGGGTATTAAAAATGTTATTTCTTAGTTTTATAGGTCTTTTAGAGTCCCTAGGTGGTGTACGCATAGTTTGAGGTACTTGTAGACTTCAAGAAGGTTGAGAGATCTATGAGATGGAGTGAAAAGGACTTTCACTTGGATGGAAAGGTGTACAATACTTTTTTCTTATAATAACTATTATAAATAATGAGTTTGACTATCCTTACTCATGGGAAGTGTTAACGCATGTGTAAGAACATCCTCAAACATGTGTGTTTCACATGGCCTTTAGGATTATAAGGGATGATGGTGACTCTATTTCTTAGGTGTGCAATATGTTTTGTGCCACCACCTCATCGCTTTGGATCGTGTGACACGACACATCCATTTAAATATGCATCTTAGACCTTCATAGGGATTTTATTTGAACTTTGGTTGAAGGAAAATTCCTAAGAAAGCTTGTAAGATCTTAATAAAAGAATAGAATGTTAAAGAAAAGATATAGGAGATTTCATCATTTGAGAGCTTGAAGATTGAGGTGGACTCTATTTTCTTGGGTACGGACATTCAAGTTTGTATTCCCTTATTATTTTATAATGACATTGAATAGATTTGTATATACTACTATTTATAATATGTATCTTGAAAATATATTTTAATTATTGTGTTATAATGGTCTTCAGTGGGAGTGTATATTTGTGGGATATGTGGTTGAGTAGGATTTCTAGTAATTTGGTCGAATCCTTAAATAATTTAATTATGATTTCATCTTCATTGTTGTTTTTCAATAATTAATTATCTCCTTGAATTATTTATATCCCATGACACTTTGTATAACTCACTTGTCTCAACAATTAGCAAGTGCCCAAGTGGCTTTTGACACCAAGGAAAGGTAGCACATACCTCTTCCTTCTTTGACCATTGTTAGATCATTATTAAGTTGCAACTCTTAGAGTGTTGTAATATCAGTCATGAAGAAGACATAAGGGAGTGAGATATAGCTGAACACTCATCGATTGACATTATCCTCTAAAATATTTTTATTGAAATTATTATTGATATTGTTCTAAATTTGACTTGTAAGAGAAAATAGTTTATAATATCTATACAAATATAAGCATTTCATAATGCACAGAAGTTTTAAACTTGTTTAATACATTGAAAATTTTGAAGCTAAGATTTGTGCATACTTGAATTAAAATACCTCTTCCTAAAGGAAAAAGGAAACTAGTGTGAACTTAGAAGTTTTTGATGGTTTTAAATTTTTAGAAATCAAAATTTTGATTTTTTTGCTTAGAATTGTAGTGTGGTCCTCTAATGTTCATATTCATGGTAATAGAAATAAGTTTCAATTAAAAACTTGAGGAATCTATATATGAACAATTTGATTTGATGGTTGCAAAACAACCTCTACCTAGAGTGATTTGGCTACAAAAATGAGGGTTAAGTGGCTTAAGGAAAGAGATATGAATAAATTTTTCATCTTTTAATGAATATTAGAAAATAACTTTAGAACAAATGACATTGTCCTTAGGAAATATTGTCAATGATGTTGATACAATAAGTGCATGTGATAAAAAAAATTATGGATCTCCTAAGTGATAGTAGATAGAGGTGAGAATATGGGGGTTTTACTTTAAAAATTTCCCAAAACAATTAACAAGTATTAAAATAGATCCTTGATGTAGCCTTTTACAATAGATGAAATAAAGAATGCAACTTTCTCCGTAGGTGATACAATAAAGCACTAAGTATTTAGGGCCCGTTTGGTTGCACCCCATAACCGGGTTATGCAGCCCATAACCCGGTTATGTGGTGCAATTCCTTGTTTGGTGACCTCTAAATTGAATGCGAATATGGATTTGCAAATCCCCATTTGTGCAAAAATGTGGATGTCCAAATTCCTGCTGAAGAGGTGGAATGACTTTCATCTCCATGGTT
>MU225736.1:669915-682647 GCA_018584345.1 Thuja plicata
GATTTACAAATCCATCTTCCAGGGCAACCAAACAGTCCCAAAAAAGCATAACCAGGGTTTGCATAACCAGGATATAGATAACCATGATTTGCATTATTTTTCAATTCCCCAACCAAACGGGCCCTTATGGACGTAAGGTTTGTTTGTTTTTTTTAAATTCTAGTGTATACTAGGTAGAGACATGTGGTAGGTAGTAAAGGAGTGTCAAGCTAGGAGAACAATGTTGAGAAGTTGGAATAATATCTTACTTGTGCTTATTCCTAAACTTGGTAACTTGGTAATCTATCTGGATTGTAACAGGACCATTTTGATGATGGAAGCAAAGAGAATTTGGGAAGGGACTAATAATGTGGCAGAAGCCATGATTGTGCTTCATGCTGTCAGGCTTGGGAGGAAAATGGGGGTTAAAATTTTATGAATCCCGCATAATAGGCTATCATTGCGAGTACAACACAAGCATGGCATTTGCAGAAATTTATTCATGTCATACAAAAGGAGTTAACCTTCTTTGAAGGGTTTAAGATGACACACGTTCAACATCAGGGAAATGAGGTGGCAGATTTGCTATCCAAGCGGGCGCTGACATTTAAAAATTGAAGGGGAGGTACAAATGGAGGATTATCAAAATCTTTCACATGAAGAATGACATCATTACTAAACTAGCGGCTAATAGAGTATTAATGGCAAGGACTGAATAGAGCATTAATTGAGAGGCATGGAACGAATGTGTGATGGGACAAGAGTGTGTGAATTGCTTTAAAAGGTGGCAGTGTCTTTATTGTCAGGGCAGTGTGTTTTGTTCTGTGGTAGCAAAGTACATATGAAGGCAACATTTTCCTCGCTCACTACTCGGCAGCAACAGGGGTTTTTGGGACGATGACATTTCAACGATTGAAACGACTCTTTAAATGCAAAAGGGGTGATGTGGTGAAGATTGTGCTAGATTTGTTGGGGAAGGAATTCATCAATGCCAAGCACAAGTATCGACTAAACATGGACATTATCTCATTGGTGCTTGCCTGAGGTTTGGAGGTGGTGGAGAGTGTGAAGATCATCAAATGGGTTTTGAATTCGCTAGTGGATGAAGATTTGTTGTATGGTCTTGACTCAATCTTTGAGCGGGTTGTACCAGGTGTTGGTTTTGATGTGTCGGAAGGCATTTGAAAATCAGTGGGAGGTGGAGTTTGAGATTGTCCCTTTTGTTCGATGGCTAGGGTAGAGTGAACAGAGATGACTATAGAATGAAAGTGTTGACTACGTAGGAAGACTTGAAGTTGGCTCTGTGTAGGCAGGAATTTGAGGTAGGTCGGGCCATGGAATTGGTGGAACCATAGCCAATTGTGTCGAGGTAGAGAAGATCAAAGAAGACTAAATGTGCTGGTACTACTTCTGCTGAGGTAGGGGATGGGAAGAATGGGATAGTTTAGGTCTTTTTGGTGCATGGGTTGGGAATTTTGCATCCTTTTTGTAGTGGGCGCTAGTATCCCTGAATTTTGGTTTCACGTTGAGGGCTTTCATTGTCTCTCCTCTAAATTACGCCAATGGTGTGTCGAGTAACGAGCTTGGTATGCCCATTTTTTGTAATATTTAATGGTGGCATATGTTGGTAGGTAATGGTAGTCTGGTGGTTGGGTTATGTAATCTGTGTGGGTGGTTGTTTCATTGGACGGGAACCACCAGTTTGGGTGGTTATTTTGGGGGGTGGGGGCGGTAGGTGATTAGGTGCCTTTTTAGTAGCATTTTGAAACTAAAGCAGATGTATTGATGTAAATGTATTCTCTTTAATATTAATAAAATCTATATAATTATCGATCAAAAACAAAGTTGGTGATCTATCCTATTTTTATAACCATTGCATTGTGCAATGTAATCTCTAAAATAGTAACCAAAAAAATGGTCACCAAACTTGAGACAATATTCATAGATATAATCTCTCAGTAGAGTAGCTTCTTGGTAGATATGTAAATTTTAGATGGGATGAACTTAGTGCATATTTAAGTTCACTCAATAAGATTGAGGAAAAGCGATATAATACTTTTGAGTTTAGATATGAATAAGGATTATGATAAGGAGGAATGGGAATTTTTGAATAGAGAAATCAACGTATTTGGGTTTTCAAAAATTAAGTATGTAGATGAGTATCTTCAACCTTTCTTAGCGCTTATTAGTAGCACTCCTATGTACTACTTTAAAGAAAAATATCAATTGAGATAAGGATATTCTCTCTTTCCCTATGTTTTACCAAAATTGGCCAAATGTATAGGTTAGAGTTTGAAGGTACAATTCAATAGAAGAGCTACAGGCTTACAAGATTATTCTACCACATAGAATAACCCATACACACATTCTAGATGACACCCATGTTTGGAGAGGCAATTGTCACTAAGAGAAGAGATTAAGAAAATGGTGAAGCGTTAAGAGTGGTTGATGGACTAGATTATCAATATATAGAAGTGAAACGTATATTTCCTCAAGGATTAGAATGAGGAATTTGAGACATTTTTTGCTTCAAAACAACAAAACTGTTTAGTTCATAGTTAGAGAATTGTTTAGTTCATAGTTAGAGAATTATGGAATGAGAAAGTTACACGACACTCAAAAGATGTTGGTAGATATAAACTAGGGGTCATCGTCAATGACATTAACATAAATAATTACTAAAGGACTTTTCCAAAGAATCAACATTCTTATTATTATTACACTCGGAACCCTTGATTATGTGACATTTCTTTGTCATGTTTCAAATATTTTACTTGAGATTTACTTAGAGTTTTAGACTTATCTCTACCCTTAGACTTCTTACCTTCAAGATTCTTCTTACGCTTCTTTTCCTAAAACTTGCCTCTAACTAGAGCATAGAAGAATTATCATCCGTGGACTTTTTCTTGATTTCCTCACTTAAGAAAATGACAATTTCCAATTAATAGCATAACATTACTATTAATAGACATTTAAATTTTACATAAATCTAGTAGAAAACAAAATAATACAATGCACTTATCAAATTCATCCATCTTGATTGTTATTGACACAAGTTGACTTCATATCAAAGTTGTTCATGTGATCAATTGTTGAGCCTCCCTCTTTCATTTTAAGAGACTATAATGTACATATCTTCTTCAACAATGAATTTGGATCCTATTCTTCAGACACATTTAATGAAGTAGAATCTAACATCTGCATTCCCAAATAGTACTTCTTACTTTCTTATCCACTTTTACCTAGACTCCATTAGGGATACCATAGGGTTTAGTTGAAGAAGATACAATGACACGTAAACACCTTTCCTCAAAAACATCCACTATCCTCAACTTCCATATTCAAAGTTGTAACCATTGAATTTTTCAATTTCAAAGCTCAACATGCTAGCTATAGATTTAATATTATGTTTTCTCAATAAGTCTTTCAAAGTTCTTATTTGTGTCTAGATATACATGAGCTACAACAAATTGACCGTTATAGAGGATTTGTTGCACACATTGATGTTTGGACTCCTAACAACACAATGCCCACCCAAACAACCAACTTTCACTCTAATGCCATTTTTTGGTAATATTGGCCCCCATTATAAACAACCAATAGACTAGAATAAAGAAACTTAGAACAAAGTATTTAGAAATCGGTTAACATCAATTGCAAAATCTATGTAGAAATTGCATAAGTAGAATAGTATTATACATCCATAGGAATCAAAGATTTACATGGAAAACCCTTTGAAGAAAAAACCAACCACCAAATGAATTTTACAATTATATTACTCAATATCAAGAATTCAATAAACAAGGTCTTTAACATTATCAATCTACAATATTACTTCTCGTTCACTCTTGTATGTACAATTATCAAACCTTCTAACCTTGGTGCCTTCACATGAAATAGTAAATATAGATGTGCACATGGGAACTGAAACCATCTAATGTCCAACCAGCATGTGTAATACCAAGAATTAAGCAACTATAAACAGACCACAATATGACATCAACTACCACACATATCACAAAGTATGAAGTGTCCATGGGAATAATAACCTTGTGCACATGGTTGTTGCTGTACACTAAAAATCAATAGTTACGAATTGTCGATGAGCTCAAGTTTCCCTTATGTAGCCATCACTATTAGCTCCTCACTTGCGATAACAAATATGAACATAACATTGCTTCTTATTGCTTGCAAAACCTTGTTTCATTTTCCAAAACAATATCTTGCTCTCAGACTGCTAATTGAGCTCCAATTCTATCACAAGTGCCCTTGCATCCTTGTCAACGCTTCTGATACTATCTTCCATATGCAATTGTGAGTTATTCAAGTGAGTTGCAGTTATTGTCACAACACCACAACACGTGAACCAACATGCATGCTGTACCACATCATCTGTGATGATAGTATGTCATGTAAATCGCTTGTTGTATTGCAATATCTATAACTTCATCACATTTTACCGCATTGAAGTACGTAGACATTCTTCTTACAATGACTCTCTGCAGGTGGATATCACCCAAGTCCCAACACTCCCCATCTGACATTATCCAAAATGTTGGCTTAAGAATTCATAAGGTATTTCAACCATATATATCAATTATTATTAATTTTTAAAAGCCATAGGATAATATAACTGAAAACTTCAAAGGGTTATAAAAGGCTTTGCAAAACTTATGCTCTCTTAGCTCTGAACGTTCCTAGTTTAAGATTCGTATATTTCTAGGTTACACTTCTTGTCTTCTACTATGGTCACTAATATTGCCATTGAAGCTGTTGCCACCATGAAGCCCAAAGGTCCTGCAAAAACTTGGACTCATATTATGATAAGGAATTTCTCACCCTATATGTGATGGTTCTCAATATAACAGCTACCTACGTAAGTTCCAATTTATTTTGTGGTTTAATCTTTACAAGGCTGAAGACGAGAATATTTCTCTGACCTGCTGCAAAAGACTGTCAAATCATTTTGAGCTTGCCAAAGTCCTTTTGGATTCTGGTTCTTTAACTTTTATTTAGTATATTTTTATCAAAGCTTATTCTGCTCTCTATTTAGGTTTAGAGTATTGGTTTTACTGTGGAAGACTTTAACTTGGATACTTTACAAGGCCGTTGCTTGGCTGCTGTTATGAAATGGGATGCATGCATTCCCACAAGGAAGTTCCATGGTAATAGAATTTTAACAAAAGAAACATCAGTTCCATACATCAAAACTTAGCAGATCCTTCCTCCAAGGATCCAGTTATGCTTTTGTGACTAAAATGTTAATAATAGTAAAAATAGCCACAGTTTAATGGAATATAAGCTAAACATTGTATTGGGCACTGGCGATTCCAGTGCAACCTTATACAGTTCCTTGATAATATAATATACGTAAGGCATTAACAGCATTAAGAGGTGCTCATATATATGCCATAGGCAAAGCTGCAAAAGCATGGATTGGTTGTAAAACATAACTGAGCTTTTATAAAGTGAAGCCAAAAATGAAAAACATTAAGCCCCCTGGATGATAATAATTGCTAGACATTTAACGATAGCCAACTCAATGCAATTCAGTGTCCTCGAATTTTCGGAAAGCAGATTGCAATGCCTAAACCTTCAACCAAAATCATCTTGCAACTGCCGAGAAATTAATTTAAATTTTAAAAATATCAAAAACATTAAAATTCAGTTATGGGAAAGATTTTTTTCCATTTAACTCAAAAACCACTTCTGACATGGGAGCAGCTGTCTCCATTGATAGACTTGCAACTTCATCAATATCATGTTGTATTCTATCATTAAAGTTCTGTCGTAGAAACTCAACAGCCATAAATGTGCAGGCTGAAGCTGGGACATACCATATAACTCTAGCCACACTCCCCCTGAAGAATCCTTTTGGTCCTTCTGCTCTCCATATTTTCTTTAAAGCATCCAACCAGCCATTATACCTGAGACAACATATTAGCATTTAATCTTTGTTGGATAATCAACTAACTTAGATCATGCATGGCATAACAATTATATATATATCAGGTTACCATCATCATTGAAATACAACCAAAGTAATGCACACAATAGGCACATGCATAGACCTTTTATTCGAGCCTTGCACTTGAAGTCGTGTTTTGATGACATCAAGTGGTGTTGTCATATAAGCACTAACACCTGCATAAAAAACATGAAAATATAATCAATCAAAACAGCTTCAGAAACCCCTAATATGTAGGGTAGGCATCTTCGACTATGCCCCGGCTTAAAGATTTCTCATGGTTAAAATAAACCAAAAAAATTACACAGAACTTGATGTTCCAAAGAAAAAAGGCCAAAAACATTACTCAACCTACCCCCCGAAACACCTCCCAGAATTAGACCTTCGAAAGAAGTTTGGTTTTGCCAGCTTTCATCAAGTACCCATCTCCTCTTCCCATACTCAACTGTGTCTTTCAGTGCTTCATAAAACATAACCTAGAAACGAAACAGTAAGACCATCCAATCAGTTTCCAACTTAATTGTCTGAACCAACAAAGTTGAAAAAATAAATCTGAACTTTTTGTTATTATAGAAAATAATTACCATCAAACCTGCAAATGGAATATCTCTTGCTAAAGTGGACCAGTAACTGCCAGAACAAAACAGATTTCAGAAGAAACTAATATATGCATAATGAATAATCACAAAATAATAAATAAGTGAAATGATCAAATAGTCTAAAGACTTTAAAAAACACATAAAACTTAACCCCCACACTCCAACTACCTTCCCCATGTACCCTGCCCAAACCACTCTTGCCCCGCTCCCTCCTCACATACACATACATCTGATGTCACTACATATGAAAATGGGTATGGATATGCCTAATATTCATATCATATCCAGATACAAGCAAGATATGTCCATATCTGTTTATAAACCAGAACAAAACAGGAACTATAAACCCTACACTGACCTAATACAACACCCCTCAACAAACACTCATTGGTTCAAATTATATAATTTTGTGCTTTCAAGTTTGCTTGCTTCCCAATACACCAATGCGATGCAGGAGCATCCAGGCTTTCAAAGCTATAAGCTTTTGAAGACAAAGTTCAAAGAAAGGGTCTTGCCATTTGTGGAGATATTTTAATTCCTAAATGAAAATAATTCTATTTTCCAAGTTGGTAAGCGAATTCTAGAGAGAATGAGTCACAAAATCTAGAAGATTTATATAGATAGAATTGGTTGAGTGAGAATCTGCCTTGTCATAGGCATGAGAGATTGTAGGAAGAGAACTTGGAGAGATTGTAGGATTAGTTAAAAAGATGTTAGGATCTAAGACTAACCTGTTTTATTTCTAAATTCTATTTATTATTGTAAGCCTACGGGCATTGGAGAGGGAGAGAGACATAGAAGAAAGGATAGGGGCAGAGCATAAGTATGAGAAGAGAGGCCAGGGCATAATGTGTCCATATTGTGTTATCAGGCCATGTAGGATCTGTGTATTGAATTGAGCATTTTTATATGCATTAGGTTTATGAGGGTCTCTGTTTATTGTGTTGATTCTGAAATCAACCACGTCTCTGTTAATTGTGAATAGCAAATTACTAGACGTGTGAGCAATTGCTCAGGAATTCATATGACATTCTTAGAATGGTCAGAATACATAAAATCTGATAACTGAAATCAGTTACAGGAATTTGTATTCCTGTAGAAGGTTTTATTTCAAATTCCAGGTCCTTTGCTCCTAGGTTTTGTATGTTGTATTCTTTGCAAAAATGAACTATCCACTTTATTATTATTCAATGGAAATAATACCACACTACCTAATATAGGCACAATTGCTCATGAAGACAAGCTAAAAATAAGACAAAGGTTATTTAAACAAGTTGCTAACATTGATGTTATATTAAAATACCATCACCATATAATTACCTAAATATAGTGTCCTTAACCGTATGCATGTGTGAGGACAAATTATAAGATACTAATACATGCACACAATAAGCCTTCAAAGTTTATTAGTTTTATTTTTTCTGAAATAATGCATCCCCATATTAAGCCCAAGCCCTGAGTAAGACAAAATACTGGGATGCTGACATAAATAGAAAGGGACACTTATTTACAATCTAGTAGCTCAAATAAAAACCCCGCCTTAAAGATCTACATACGATTCCTGTGGATAAAAGCTTTTACATACCTAGGAAGTATAAATAAAATAAATACGACAGCTATCATTTCTTCCCATTTCTTCCCATGTTTTGATAAGACTGCAAACACTACAACAAAAGAAAAATCAAAAACCACAACAAAATATTACCACCATCAATCAGCCTCAAGATTATCTATGTTTTTATAAGCAAAAAAGCTCATAACCATTCCAATATAAGGCAGAATTACATGAATCCTACCAGCATATCATTATAGGCCTTATGTAATGTCCCTTTCCACTTAGCAGCCAGAAGTGTCCCCTTTAGCCTATTTAATTACAGTAGTCTAATTTTGGGCTTTATTAGGGAATAATTAATTAATTAATTAAATTTTAAACAGTCCTAAGCTTTTCAAAATTATTTATATTTAATTAATTAAAAGCTGAACCTAGGTTATTTTAATGAAGTGACTTTATTTTGTCAATGGAAAACTTATAAAGTGGGTCACTTTATGAGCAGGAACATGAAATAACAGATAAAGAAAATTAACTAATTCTCTCAAGGATGGGATTATAAAAGGACTGAGAGCCAAAAAGCATTTCATTCTTGATTTGTTATTTTGTTGGAGAGCTTTGAGAGCTTGTGCTTTTGGTTCAGCAAATCCAAAGACAAAAACCCTTGGGTTTTTTCTTGGTTGATTGGTTGAAAGCCCAGTTCAGCCAATATTGGTGGATTCTGATAGGATTCATGGGCGCATCTATTGGATTCCAGAGTTTTGGCTGTGCTAAATGATATATCATTTTCACAGATTTTGGGAACTTATTCTTTAGGGAAGATTCCATTGATAAATTTGCGGGATTTGTATACAAATACAAATTTAAGAGACTTGCAGGCAAGTCAAATTATTTTCGATGTTTGCAAGATTGAATAAATTTGCAGGAAAGATTGGGAGGCCTTATCAATGAGGGAAATATAAATTGTTCAGCGATAAATCATCAAGGAGGATGGTGAGTATAAGTTTTCAATAGCTGGCCACCAAATTTAATATCAGCCAGTCGTTGCATTTTGAAGGGAAGTCGTGGATTTTGAAAGCCTCCAAGGTGGTTGCTGATTTAGTCCAAGGCTGGTGTGAGAGTTTGAAGAGGACATACAAGTTGTAAGTTGCGAGACAATTTATATGGTGGGTCAGAGTGATTTCTCTAATTTCGACCTTTGTGGTTCTGGAGATTGAACATGGTTCATCTCAGCCTCTGGAAGACGAAAACCATCTTGGAAAGATCAGTTTAGATGGTGAAAGATTCCTCCCTAGCTGGTTGCAGGAGAAATCATCCTAGTTTCTCGCATTAGTTCAAGTAATTGAAGAACAGTGAAAATTAAGAAATCTCTTAGAAGAAACAAATTTCAGGTACTTGAAGATTATTTCTAAGTTGATTTTAATAGCCTTTTCTTTTCTCCTACTGCAATCTCTACTAGGCATGGGTTGGAGTAATATTGTTAATGTTGAAAGGTACTCTTGTTGGACATGGAAAGGGTATTTGCTTGGGCATGTTTAGATAGCCAATCTTGGGCAGTATATGCAGGGTGTCAAGAAAAAAGGCCTCATTACAGGGTGTAAATCATTCTAAGGGTAGCGCATTGTTACCTAGCTGTCCGTCGTTCTTTTTCAGGCCTTTTACCCCCTCAAAAAGATGAATGCAAGTGAGTAAGGAGATCCTACAATTCAAGTTTGCATCTGCTGAATAGTGCATGGGTTTTTTGTGAGTTACTGGCAGCATTATAAGTCTGTAGCTGTCTAAAGAGCTGGTTGGAGTGCCCTGTGAATAGTAGTGACAGTATTTTATAGACACTGGGACTCCTTTGGGGTATTCACAATTTATTAGGTCCTGAGTAAGGGGTATGGAAGAACACAAGGAAGAATGTGAGGGATAAAGAAAGGTGTGAGACCTTCTTGTGCAGTGGTTCTGAGCATCGGTGTCTCATTCAAGTTATAAGTGTGACCGAGCTGAAGGTTTCTATTGTTAAATTTCTTCCTTTGGATTGTGGGTACTCATTATTGAATGAGCAGTTTGCTGGACTTCATCAAAGTGTTATTTATTAATGTATGCTTCTGTGCATTACCTTAAAGTATGTTGAATATTGAGCAGCCGAACTGGCATGCCATTTCAGACTTTCACTAGCAATACTGCTGTATTAAATAAGATCAGAATTATATAAGATTTATGCATGATTATTTAAGTCAATGTTCAGCAATTAAAAAGTTAGATTGAAAGATTATTCCTTGCTTCGTTCAAGTTCAGAATCTATTTGTTATCTCAGTAAGTCAGCAAAAATATATTTTGCATTTATGTATTATTGTGCAATACAAACTCAAGGACCAAACAATCTGAAATATCAAACTCTACAAACAAGAATTCTTCTTTTCTTAAAGTATGCAAACTGTTTGACAAAATTACTCAGCGGAAAGAGTTGGCAAATTGGGTGAGAACCATAGGGGATCGTACAAAACAACTACACATATGCATTCTTATATAGACCAAGCAAGGCACAAAACCACCAAGTGATATTACAAAACCATACAAGAGTGTTGATATTTGTGGCCTTTTCGGAAAGATCAATGACATATATGCTGAGATGAATAATAAATAATAATATTTATTATTCATTTCAACATACATCTCATAAATTAATTGTATTGAACTCTGAATGATAGATAAGAATCACCTTTGTAATGTCCTAGAGGGACGACTTAATAATGTCCTAAAGGGACGACTTCTTACTGTCCACAAGGGACGACTTGTGTTAATATTATGTGAAGTATTCTAAGCCGATTCTGGTCGGCCCTTACCATTGATTTTAAGGATGTCTTCACACATATATATATGTGTGGATTGTGGTGCGAATTATCAAAGGCATCGAAGACATAACATGTTATGGAAAATTCGCACTTACAGCAGACCCGAATCTGATAATTGCAGCAGTCATAATAATCAGTCATTTCTCATACACATCTGAAGAAGATATGCAGCTGAAAATGGAAGAACATTAGGCTCAAGGTGAAGAGGAATTACTTGCTACAAACCAGGTATTATCTTCTCCCCCTTCTTTGTTAATTTCAGTCATTCTTATTTTCAGTCTTAAAAGGTATCTATGGATTGTAATTTTTCCTTACATAAATCTGAAAATATAACATGGTATCAGAGCCTAGGTTGAGAAAACGATCATTTTCAGATTTAGGAAAACCAATCTTACCTTTAAAATGACATGCTAAGTATCTAACACATGATATCGAGTCATGATCAACATTACCGTTCGGTGATTTAAGCATCTACTTAAGACGAAAATCAAGGAGTATTAAACCAGTGCCTTCCATTAACAATAATTATGATGCAATCCACAATGGTTTCATATCAGACCCGGCTGCCTTAGGTTCAATATTAGTGCTGGGCAATACACATCAAATTAAGTGTATGAAACCTTGGAAATAATCCACCGTCATCTCCTCCATACAACAATGACCTTGTAGTTATTCTGAATTGTGTGAAGGGGTTTCTACCACCATGGGATTGATACTAAGAAGATCGAAAACTATTATTGGTTATTGCCTTCTCATTCTTTATTATTACAAACCGGGAGATATTGGAGAGCCATGCGACGAAATCATCTTTACCAGGGGCATGGTGATTTGGACAATACCCTAAATTAACCAACAATCCAACAGATTCAATCAGCAATCTGAGGTTTAGTTTCATCATAAATGATCGGAACTTAGAGCAGTTCGAATAGGACAGATTGGGTACAATCTTGGGAACCTTTCATAAAACGATGATCATCTTAAATGGCCATTTGCTGCAGATTCAACGGCTACCATAGTGAGGCAGCTAGAAATAACTGTGGGAGAAATAAGGTCTGAAGAATACCAGTTGATCATATAGAAGATCCCTGTGCATTAAGATTGGTGTGAATAAGAATTTCCAGAATGTCGATCTATGACTATGAGAGGTTGCAAACATCCACAACAATAAAACTGTCGGGCTAAGATTTGTATTGATACATCTGAATATGGAATATTAATTAGTGGGGCCAGACAATATAGTTGGTTTGAAATATTTTTGCAATTGCCGTGAAAATCAAGTAGTGGACATAATTGTCGAAGCATTGTCATGTGTTGTAAAGTTTGATAAATATCTACATAGGCAAACCTTATAAAAGCCATGTAATTATTTTGCCAAAAACTTCTGAGCACATTTGTGAAGGTGAAAATAGAAGCTTTGTATTCCTTGCAATTGAGTATACGCGGTCTGAAAATATGCTGTGAAATAAAGTAACTTGATGAAATATAAGGCAGTCTTTTAAGTCTGAGCCCAAACAGAATTGGCGGTCTAGATTAATTGCTATCAAGCTACAGAGAGTTTGTTTATTATAGTCCTGCATTGAGTTGATTGGAAATTATAGCATCTGCTGGTTCTATTACTCATCCTATCTCCAATACAAGTGAATTGATATCGTTAATACTCTGAAGGATGACATTTAATAAATACTACTGCTACTAAAGAGCCTTTCACTTTGGTTTAACACCTATGGTAGTGATTTTGACATAGTAATCTATGAGTGCCTCAATTCATTAATTTCAACCTCGAAAACATCTGTACTG
>MU225736.1:682743-695061 GCA_018584345.1 Thuja plicata
TTGCCGTCTTTCTTGTCCAAATAGAAGAGTATATAATATAATTGCATATTTTAAACGTTAAACAGTGTGACCAATTATTATTGTAGTTATGATTATATCCCCACAATAACATCCATTAACTTTTCCCGTTGTAGACAAAGGAGAAAGAAACTTTAGAAACAAAGGAAAGAGAGATTATCAAATCAAGCAAGAAGGGAACTCTCACAATAATGGATAGAGAGGGAGAGACTGTCAAAACAACAAATTTCAATAGAGAGATCTCTCTAAGGAACAATGCTATAGATGTGACAAATTTGGTCACAAGGCAGCAAATTGTCCAAATCGAAACAATCATCAAACCTCTATTGCAGAAGTAAAAGAAACAGAATCTGAACACCTTTAGTCTTCACCAAAAGAGGGAGTTCAAATATAGGCCTTCATGAACTTAAAAGTCATGTTATAAACTCTTTCTAATTCTTTGTTAGATTTTAACATCACTTGTTGTAAATAAATTAAATATTAGTATATTACTATCCATTGAGAATATGTTAAATTTAAGTAACAATCAAATTATTATGTGGTGAAAATATGAGTATTTTGTTATACTAACATATTTGAGCGTTGAGGCTCTTAATATTTGAGCGTTGAGGCTCCTGAGCGTTGAAGCTCTTGCATATTTGAGCGCTAAGGCTCTTGCATATTTAAGTGTTGAGGCTCTTGATATTTGACCATTGAAGCTCCTGAGCGTTGAGGCTCTTGCATATTTGAGCACTAAGGCTCTTGCATATTTGAGCGTTGAGGCTCTTAATATTTGAGCATTGAGGCTCCTGAGCGTTGAGGCTCTTGCATATTTGAGCGCTGAGGCTCTTGCATATTTGAGCATTGAGGCTCCTAAGCGTTGAAGCTCTTGCATATTTAAGTGTTGAGGCTCTTGACATTTGAGCATCGAGGCTCTTGGATATTAGAGCATTGAGGCTTTTGGATAGAATTACCAATGAAGACTATCTTTCAAAGAACCTGTGGATGGAATCTCACATGAAGAAAATCCACTAACATTATGTAAGTGATACTTAAATTGTTATTCTTTGAGATATATTTTCTGTTCTGAGATCTATTTTCTGATTACATAGATTTGAGATCTATTGTTTTATTTTCTAATTACATAGATCTGAGATCTACTATTGAGATAATGCTATACATAAAGTTGAGATCTATATGTGATTTTTGTTTGCATCATGCTTCTTACCTCTCATTACATGTGAACGATGTTTGAATAACCTTACATCTAGTAGTAGATGATATTACAAAGGTTGGGACATCTTGAGGATGGTTAATCACATTGATTACATCAGGTATGAATACATTATGAATATATTATGTTTTCTTCGATGGTTCCATATTAATTGAGATCTCTTAAATTTCTAGTGTGATAAAGATCTTGTGATTACATTATGAGATTTATTTTGATCTTCCCTCGAGACCAAGAGGGAGTGTTGATATTTGTGCCCTTTTCGGAAAGATCAATGACATATATGCTGAGATGAATAATAAATAATATTATTTATTATTCATTTCAACATACATCTCATTAATTAATTGTATTAAATTCTGAACGATAGATAAGAATCACCTTTGTAATGTCCTTGAGGGACGACTTAATAATGTCCTAAAGGGACGACTTATTACTGTCCACAAGGGACGACTTGTGTTAATATTATGTGAAGTATTCTAAGCCGATTCTGGTCAGCCCTTACCATTGATTTTAAGGATGTCTTCACACATATATGTGGATTGTGGTGCAAATTATCTAAGGTGTTGAAGACATAACATGTTAAGGAAAATTCGCACCTACAGCAGACCCGAATCTGATAATTGCAGCAGTCATAATAATCAGTCATTTCTCATACACATCTAAAGAAGATATGCAGCTGAAGATGGAAGAACATTAGGCTCAAGGTGAAGAGGAATTACTTGCTACAAACCGGGTATTATCTTCTCCCCTTTGTTAATTTCAGTCATTCTTATTTTCAGTCTTAAAAGGTATCTATGGATTGTAATTTTTCCTTACATAAATCTGAAAATATTAACAAAGAGAACCACATGACATTTTTTCACAAGTTACAGAAAAAGTGGCATCATTTTCTAGATAGAACAAAGCAGCCCCACAAACAGGCAAAACAAGATAAGCATTGCCTTGCCTAACCCCATAACATAGAAAAGACCAAATCCAAGTGCCCCATTTGGTAGTAATTGACATGTAATCTCCACAGTGATGGTCTTACTTGTAACCCCCTATCATGATTCATCTTACATGCATGCATGCAAATGCCAAGCGTTGAATGATGCCATAAATGTAACCCCTCACATTGTACCTTTTACAACCAATATTGTCAAGTGACCCAGAGATTGTTTCATTCCACATGCCTCCAACTACCACATGGGAACTCTATTCCATGATCTTTGGAGACATACACAGAATAATTACATTATACTCCTAGCCCAAGTTACAATATTGCTCTGATAGGAGTTTCAAGGTGAATAGCATGCCTACCGAACACAACTAAGGGTATAACAATGATGGATTTCATTATTGCATTTTGCACTGAAATCTTGTCACAACCATGTACCGTTGTTAAATGAAGAAATATTTGACTAACTAAAACCTCTCTGAGAAGGGGTGTGTAATCCATTATGAACCCGGGAGTAAAAAAGCATAGATACAAATGCAAACACTTTAGAATAGAGGTTGTAGATGACCACACACTCACAAGACAAACCTCTCACTGGGGCTAGACCTACATTTTTTACAAACCTAACACCGAATGGAGTGTGAAGCAAACAACTAACTCTTACACTTCCATTTTCAATCGTGTAAGTGCCTAACTCTGCACAACCATACATTTTAGTCCAATGATGAATAAAATCTAGAAGCATCTTCATAGCGCACAAGTATGCAATCAAGTGATCCTTTGCCTTAAGCCATTTTTGCTTATAGGCCCTGGCTAGACCTTCCTAAGGGGTCATATAACTTTCCCTGTTCCCTTGTTTTCAAGTTTTTGATCCATTAGTTTCACCGACTTTGGCTAAACAACCACTTCCAAGTCTACATAGTTATGGAATAACAAGTGGGATGTAGTTTTTACATTGTGTCAAATTATGATGTTTTATCTATCTTCAACTAAGTAGTTTCTGAGTCAAGCTCATTGACCCATATTTCACAAGTAGTGGTTCACACAAACCTATCTCTCATGAGCATGAATTGTCCACTTAGCACACATTGCATCTAAACAAAGCTTCCATTGCATCCAAAAGAAGCACACAAGGGCAAAGCATCAAGATTTTGTAAGAGATCACTTGTCCCAATACCACTCCAACTTAAACCTGCTTGACCATGAAATCTCCCCTAAGAACAAGCTCATTTTAATTTCATCTAGGCGATGCTCACCAAGGCGAAGCATCAAGACTTCCTGAAAGGTCACCCATCCCAATGCTACTCCGACTCAAATGAGCTTAATAATGGAGTTTCCCCTAGGACTGAGCTCACTTGAATCAAAGTAGCATAGGGATGGTCCCAATGATTTACCCTTCATTTATGTTTGTAGGGTTATATGAGAGTAGGCTTCATTGTATTTTAATTTTTCTTAGAGAATGGGGTATGGACTTGAGGATTAGAGTCAATTTGCTGCTTTGGGATAGTGTATTTGGCATTGTCATTTTCTAGACTGAAAAAACACATCAGGTTGCGACTTCGATGGAGTGGCAAAGAGTTGCTTCAAAAGAGGGGATGGATGGTGGAATGAAATACACTCTCAGAAGGGAGATCAATGGAGCAGGATTGTTGTTTCTCGTAACAAGATTGGTGGTGGAGTGGAATTGGTGAATTGATCAGTATAGCAAACCATAATTAGTTTGAAAATGGAAATGCAGACTTAAGGGGATTGCTATGGTAAAGTTTTGAGCTATCCACGATTGCATTGATTGTAGATAGAGCTGAAAATATGGACTCACTGTGCAGAGTGATTGGAGAGCCTTCTTCCAAAATGATTATCTATTGAATATCATTTGTTGTTTTTGCAGCTTCCGAATTGACCAGGTTGTGACATTCCTTGGCCATTTGGTTAGTTTTAGCTTCCTTCTTTCTATAGTAAATTCTTAAACAGCATGTACTCACTTCAAGATATCTCCATCTACAATATCTAGCACTTTTTTTATAAATGCAGAAAGTAGCTGGCTACCCTTCCCAGTGTTCATTGTTAATAATATTTGTGTGCCAAGAGTAAAGTAGTTGATCTGAATCAGCCTACTGAAGTTCTAGTATTTAATGCAAATGTGCAAAGGCAATCAATGATGTCCCAAGAGCAGTGCAAAGTTTGTGACATTCTCTGAAATAGGGTTGTCCAAGTGAGATCTGATTGAAGCTGCAGTGATAGTCTTTAACTAGATAGCATTGGCATGCTAACAAGAGTGGTATAAATCAGAATACCATCACTCTTCCTCATTTGTTTCACAAGTAAAACTGAATGAAATTTGAAGTGGTTTGTTGAGAGTAGGATTTCCTATGGTTGTTTGATGGCATCCAGAAGCCTGAAAGCTATGATGAGATCTTGGACTGGCCTTCAAAGTTCTTTGAATCTAATGCAATCCCTATACATTTAATTGACCTGATTTGAAATCTTTTGTAAACCTTTGTTACCAAATTTTGCAAGAACCCTGGCCATACCTAGACTGGGTATGGATCTCCATGCAGGTCCAACTCAGGTTCAGCCAGGGTCCTGCCCCAGGCTTGTGGATTTGTCCCAAATATGTCTTAGCTTACCTGGGCCAAATCAACAAGCCTGAGGTAGAATCTAACATAAAGCAGGGGTGAAGCCGCCTTAGAACCCAAAAAAAGTCATTATGTAATCAAAAAAATTGAACGAGAGAATTCCTAACTCACCCTGTAAAGTAAATTCTATGTCACTTGCATCACACAAAACAGAAGTGAAAATAACTTCCTACCTCTCATTTGTCACCCACCCAAAATTTCATATCTACTTATTGCTCAACACTGCAGGTTTTCTTTCTATTCAAACATTGTGCCCAGGCTATTCCTACACCTCAATGACTGTTATGCCGACAAGGTCAGGGAGAATATTCATTCAAGATAACCTTTTTATAATTTCTTTCCAAGCTTCACTTCAGTGTTTTGCTAACCTTCTATTATTGATTTTAGTCCTTCAACCAAATTAGCTCCCTTGGATGATGAAGGGAAATTGATATTGATTTTAGATGAGATTATTGACACCAGGGAACGAACTTTGAGGAACAAAAACATTAAGGAATATTTGGTCCCATGGAAGGATCTATTGATAGAAGATGCCACTTGCGGAAGGAGAACAGGTATTGTAGCATCCTAACTTGAAATTACTTGTGGGCAAGCAATTCTAGGACAGGACTATCATATCCTCTTCCAGACATAGGCCAACAAAATACCCTTAGCTTATCTTTAGCTTTATTGTAGGCTATTATAGTGGTGTAAAATTACTTAATAATTTAATGTAAATCATCCAAAAGGTAACTTTAAGTTTATTTAAAAAAGGGATGACCTAAAATTCAAACTATTAACAAATAGGTCTCTAAGTATTTTAAGAAGACATTATTTTTGGAGGAAAAAGGTGAAAAAAGGAAATAACATTAAAATCCCTCAAAAAACTAGAAAAGAGGGGTTTGGGGCATGAGGAAGGATCTATATTTTGAAAACAAATTTCTTCTTCTCAAACTAAACAATGTTCATCTCCTCTTGAAGACAGAAACCCTTCAGTTTTGGATTGAGGATGAAAACCCTCCAAACCCTTTATGGCGATTTTATACAAAGGTCACATTTAAGCTAAGTATTTGAGGTGCTTTCATTTTTGCATATCATTTGATTAGAGTTTTTGAAGGGTTCAATATTGAAGTTACTACAGTTAAGCTACAATATCTAATCATTATCGTGTGGGATTTCTATTGCTTTTAGTTTTTTATGAATAGATCAAAACACTCTAGAATGGTGATTAATGGAGAATAGTGGGACACTTTGCTGCTGATCAAAACAAGGCTTATGACTGCCATAAGAGAAAATTAAATGAGGAATTGAAGTCATTTTCAATTGGTATAGTGCCACTAAACTACCACTATAATGTCAGAGGGTTTGATTTTGCTGATTTTTAAATAACTGTTGTTACAGCAGTTTATAAACAGTTGGGTTAAATATTGCAGATTTTCTATCAACTGCTCATCTCCATTTGGCCATACTTCACATTCTGAGTATTTAATTTCATGAGCTATGCGATTTGCTTTCCAACTATTTGACAAAATGTACATTTCTAGAATTTCGGACAATTATTTGATATAATTCCTAGAATCAAATAGAAGAGTATTTCATTGTATACCATTCATATTACAAACATTGTGCAGTTCACTGCCAAATTACCTTGGATTGCAAGTCTGGATGGCAATACCACCAATACTAGACTAGTTTAACTATTTAAAAGGTTTTTACTGCATAAATTATAGAAATGTTTGGCTTGCTGCCAATAAGTTAGTATCCAAACCAACATATGCTCTCACATTGTCCACATTGGGATTTTGATAAATATAAAGTGCAAGGGTTTTGTATTTCATAATAACATTTGCAATAAAAATATTAGTTGGAAATAGTAAATACCACTATCAATGTCTTGGTAACACAAATGTCTAGCTATCTTAGCATAGTGTGCCTCCCAAATGAATCATTGACAAGGCACACCTAGATTTCAAAGCAAGTACTCAATGATAGGTTCAATAGATTCTCACATAACAATAAAAATACAAAGAGTAAGCCTAAAGGATCTATAAAAGAAGATTAAGCCTTTGTCTATTATCCATACACCATTTTGCACACAATTTGTGAAAATACATCTGTGCTTGAATCTCTCGCAAGTTGAAATACTTGGGTTTGAATCCAACATTCAACTTCGACCTCGCCAAGCCCTACTTTCCTTCTTTTGGGCAAACATCAACTCAACATCCTTCAAACTTGGATCTTGAGCACTTGCTCACTATCGTGCAAGACTTTGCCAGGTTCACATAATCTATTCAGAGTAGCTAAGGTAGAGCAATATACAAAACAAGCAAAGTGGTACCAATCTTCAACAATTCCATGTTCAGTTTCCAAAACACACTAAAAGATGCAATGGGGAACATTGCTTCTCAAGAAAAGACTGAAACATGCAAGCCTCTTGGACATTATGTAGGCCTTGATAGTCTTTGGAATTCCCACGCTCTCTTCCACAACATGCGTACAACACATTGTGTCATCACAAGCCACCACACATTGTTTCATCTCAGAAGCTACTACACATAATCACGTGTAGGCTTTGCTTCATTCATCACACATGACTTTGTATTCTCTCATTTGCACACTTGGATAAATCTTCAAATTTCCACACACGGACTTCTTTGGCCATGGAAGAAAATGCCAATTGTCAAGGTTCACCAAACCAATAGACAATTGAACGGCCAATGGTTCAAGACAAGATATTAAATCTGTTTTCTCTTCTTTTGTAACTATAAAGTAATACATGTATTTGTCTATCTCTTCACATTGCAAGAGGACAAATTTATAAATTGTTGGATGAAAAACTAATTTGATAAATTCACCCCTCTCTAGACACAAGAATATTCATTCCTTAGCATATGTTGTACCCCATTCATTTCTAATTATGAATAGAATTAGCATACATATTTGCTAAGGTTTCCACTTGCATATCTTGATTATGTGTTGGTTTACTAATCTCTTGTTTTCCTCTGCATAATCTATGAAACCAACTCAATATAGGTTTGTCCCTAGGATCACCAACATAGAAAAAATCAAATGTTGCCATTATGTTTTTCTATCAAGTTTGAGTGCACCCTTGCCTCTTCTCTAAGAACACTTTTTTTTAGCTCTATGCTGACCTAAATTCTAACCCTTGTGTTTTCCCTAACCACAACTTCTCAAACCATCAAGCTTGGAGTTCATCAACCCTTGTGTTTATCTCTTGTTGAATCCACTTGAGCAAGGGATATTTGGTGAGAATATTCTAGTTGACAATGGCTTCAAATTAGCCTTATTGTTTCCTTTTTACATCTACCTAGACAACCATGCATGTTAAAAACTTAAATGTCATTCCATGGGAAAGATAAAAAAAATGGCAAACCATCAAGCTCTCAAGTAGCTATAGATCACCCATGCCAGACCTCTATATCAACCAAGACGTGAGAGGATGAGATCACATGTTGTGATCCTAGTCTCTCAAATCCTTGACTGCCCAAAGTTGATTTCATTGAATGGATGCCTAATAGGTTTTTAAAAAGCAGCATATGAAAATGTTTTGACTTATCTGTAAAGTCTAGTTAGAGTTCCCATGGTGGTGCTTACTAGGGTCCATGTCATCCTATACCATCTAACACATGGGAATATTCCCTTGTAGATACCCATACCAATATGTCATCCTACTTGTTTAACCATGCCTTGGGTCATTGAGGGCCAAAGTGGTTGAGGACATGTCATGTGATGGCCACTTCATGACTCATCTCTAGCCCCTCCTTGCAAATTACAAACTCCACATCAACCTTCTCGATGTCTTGACAAGGACTTGTCACTTCCCACAAACTCGGCTTTCTAGTGATAATAGCAATTGGCACTCCTTGCTATGTTCCTAAGAGTGTTGGATAGTGACAATTGACAAGTGTCACAATCCTAGTATCTTAACCATCTTGCCTCAAAAACCTTGCATGCCTATGTACACCAATTGCACTTAAGTCAAAAAGAGATCAATGGAGATCACCCATGATGATATTGTCACATGCATGCACTCCCTAGCCCACAAATTATTTGACCTGCCATCATGCATCATGTGGCCTGTACAAACCACAGATACATGAATAACTCAAGTTTGTTTTGTGTGTAAGTTAGTGTTGTGGGTTAGGTATTTGTTTCTGATGCTTTTCCAATATGGTCAATGTTTGATGGAACAATTTTTGGTACCCAAGTCTTTTAAAAATCATCCTCCCACACACTCTCAATGCCTTGCCTTGGGCACCAATCTATGTGCAATTTCAATCTAGCAGCATCAAACCTATCCATCCCTCTATGCCTTTTTCTCTGTCTTCGAGCCAACTAAGTTTGAAGTCCGTCCTTGGTTTTTGTTACTTCCATCCCTCTACATGTGTTGGATTCCTGGTTAGCTCAGTTTTGTTCCAGGTTGCTTTAGTGTCAACCTTTACAGGCCTAGGCTTGATTCCTATGAAAGGATCAAATGTGAGTTTGGCCCCATTTAACCTCTATGTTCTTCTGCACCACAAAGTCTGGCCATTATAACCAAGAATATAGAATATCTATGTGAAATATCAAAAGATGAGTTAAAATTTGAGAGAGAATCTAAGGTAGGATAGTTGATTTAAAAGAAGGCTTTAATTGTGAAAATTTGAAACAAAATATATGTTTGAGAAAATAAATAATTTGTAAAGAGAGATTATGGTTATTGTTAAGGTATTTAATGGCAAGTATACTTATATTATAAAAAATATATGTTATTATTATGTATTATTTTGTTCTGACTATTATAAAAGAGAATGTGCATTGAAGAATTAATCTAAGGTATCCTACTAGCTCAAGGAATGCAAAGCATGAGCAATATCCTGATCAATTGTAATATCAAAGGACCAGAATACATACCATGATACCACCTCTTGGAACAAGTATCCCAAGAAACAGAGTTAATAATCTTTTCAACCCAGATTGAGAATCATACATACAAACAGCAAAATGCATGTATACCATCCATAAATACTTTTAAGGAGAAAAATAATGAATGTATGAAAGAAAGACAAACAACGCAGGGGTATACACATACCCTTCATATAAGCCTCTTAATCCTTCGTGTTTCCAGATAGAGGTTCCAGCCTGAAATATCCCAGAATAGTATTCATACATGTTAGCACTAGAGCTCAATGAAGAGGCCTTATCTTTGGATATCATTGAGCACCATGATCCTTTTGTGCCTTGCACTTGCATACGCTGCTTCATTACTTCACATGGAACATATAAAAAAGACCCAAGAGTGTCTCCTAAAGCACATTCAACATACCATTAGGAAAATTACTAGTTATTGCAAGGAAAAAAAATTAAAAAATCTGAAAAATAAACAATGATTACAAATTGCTAATAATTTGTACATATTTTCTATGTGTAGTTCTTGTTATAGATTTATACAGTAGAGAAGCCCGCAATCTGTCCTCTAAACTAGAGAAGCCCTCAACTTGTACTCCTCTGAAAATAAATAGAAATCATGTGCAAGGCAACATATGATAATTTATTTTCTCAATTGGCCTTAGTGTTTTACCTTTCCAATCAACTGCAATCAAGAGATTTCTCAAAGAAAAACTAAAACACAATCCCAAGGAGGTTATTATATAGGCCACTGCATTGTATATGCACTTAAACTGCATCCAACACAAGCGATAAAGATTTGAATTATTGACAAAAGTTTTGAGATGTCATTTATCAAGAGACTTACACCACACACACACACAAACAGTTCACAATAAAAAAGCTTCAGTAGGAATGTTGTCTCCAGCACTGAAGCAATTTTGCCCAAGATTCTAGTATGTCCATTTGCATTTAATTTGGTCAGAACATCAGTGCAATGGATTCTGTCCTTGCTTTCAGGTCTTTGATCCCCTTATTCAGGGATTTTGTAACTCTTGTCCACTTCCCCTTCCTGATAATGTCAGGTTAACTTACAAGTTAACTCTATTGAAGAGACTTCTCTAATGTTATAGCTTAATATACAATCATAAAATAGTTTTCTCATTTCTATCCATTTTAATTACATGGTTTCAGATGTCTAGAATCCTTTCCAGTTAACTTTCCATCATTCTCCAATCTTGGTCCCTCGGATCAGCTTTAGACATCGAAAACACACTTCTCTAACCCTCTCTCATCTCATTTCCAATTTCTTCATTCAATCTCAACTCTCACTTTACTTTGGAAATCTGAATTCAGTTACTATGTTGTAATGTTCAAAAGGATAAAAGCTACTAAGTAAATTAGCATACTAGTTATAAAAATAACATTACTTGAACACAAGGTAACACTTAAGTCTTATATTTATGGTACATTTTGGGGAGCTCGCCCTTTCAATTAACAGTCTTTAAACCACAAACCAGCAATCGCTTTCACTGCCCTTCAGCCAACCCATTCTTCTCTCTATCTAATTCTTCCTTAAACAACAGACACAATCTCATCTTCCCTCTTCCTCTTCTTTCTTGTGACTCACCTAAAAATAGGGCTTCCCTCTTCCATTTCAATTTCTTGAGCCCTTTCCCTCCATATACATATAGAACCTTCTTCTTCCAAGGGTTTTGCTTAGAGATCTCACTCCTTTCTTGATAATAACCTTCTCCCACTTCCCACTTTCCACCTCTCAAATATCATAGCACCATCACCACTCTACCTGCGTTCCTTTTTCCTCTCTTTCCTTATCCCTCGTATATCGTACTAGTCCCTCTTCCTCTTGCATCCCTTCTACACTGCACAATTCCTCTTCAACATATTACCCTTGACACAACATCTCCCACTCTAAGCCTTCTTCTTCCATTAGACATGGTTTCTCTCCCTTTCTCTTCCCCATTTCCCTCTTCTACTATAATGTCCCCTTCTAAAATGACCCATTAGCCTATTTAACTCCCATAGGCTTTTGGGATATCATGGAATAAATTAAATTAATCAATTAAAGTTGTCCAATAAAGTACAATTTTAAAATAGCTTTATTTTGATAAATTTAATAGAGTGGCTTAAGTGAAAATTAAAAAGAAATATTAAAAATCATTTTATTAATGTGCTTTAATGAATTCTTTTAATTGAGAAATTTAAAAGCCCTTCAGAAATATTCTAAGGAAAATATAAAAAGGAGATTTGGGAGCTCATTTTGGTATGCTTTATTTTATTTCTCGATTGTGGATTTTGAAGCTTCTTGTGGGAGCAAGACCCTCGAACGAGAACCCTAAGAGAAATCAGTTTCGGTGGTGGAAGACTACCCTGGCTGGTTGCAGGTGGAACTATTCAGGTTTCACACTTGGAACAATCATTTGAGGGTTATAAAATTGTGTAAGACTTACAAACAAGACAATTTATATGAAGATTCACTTGAAGTTTTCAGTAACGGATGCCATAGTGGGTATTGTTGCTGAATAATGGCCATAGTTACACCGCCGGCGGGGACGAGGGGCCGCCGAAATGGGGGGACAGGTTTCCGGGACGGGGGGACAAAGGGGCCTCAATTTGGGGACAGCAGG
>MU225736.1:701809-728878 GCA_018584345.1 Thuja plicata
AAAACTAGAATTTTTAATTATTCTTGATTGAAGTCTCTCATTATTAATTTGTAACTTACTAAGTTAGTAACTTCATTAATTAATCTTTTTGTAAACTAATTTGTATTTTTCAAATTTCAATTGTAGGCGTCTGAGCCCCTGGTTAGAGTTCTATGCTTGGTTGATGGGGATCAAACCCCAATGCGGTATCTTTACGAGGCCATGGATAGGGCCAAAGAGTCTATAAAAAATTACTACAAGGGGGATAGACTCAAATATGATCCCATTTGGGAAATTATTGATAAGAGGTGGAACAATCAGCTCCACCAACCCATTCATGCAACAGGGTACTTCTTCAATCCCCGTTTCAGGTACGATAATTCTTATTCAGATTTTACTAAGACTTGATTTCACTTTGTTTTTGTAGGTTGTGTACTAAGACTTGATTTCACTTTGCATTTGTTTCAACTTTCAGGCACGATGATTCTTTTTCAGATCCTAATGGAGAGGTCATGGAGGGCCTCTCTATGCATTCAGAGGATGATACCCAGTGTTGTGGAGAGAGACCGTGTTGTGACCGAACAACAAAGGTATGTGGAATCAAGGTATAATTTATTCTCTGGGGAATTGGCAAAGAGAGCAAGAGGCACTCAAACCCCAGGTAAAACATTTGCAATTTTGTCATTTGATAAATTATGTTTTCGCTTTTCTCTTTGCTTTCTAACTTCTCAATATTTTATTTTGCAGATGATTGGTGGCAAAGTTGGGGTGGAAATACCCCAAATCTAAAGAAATTTGCTCTCAGAATCTTATGCCAGCCCTGTAGCTCATCCCATTGTGAGCGCAATTGGAGCTTATTTGAGTCTATCCACACAAAAGAGAGAAGCAAGTTGTCCCAAAAACGCCTCAATGACCTTGTCTATGTGCAATATAATCTTAAGTTGCGCATGAGAAAGGCACAAGAAGCATCATTTTGTCCAATTGATTTGGACGATATAGATCCTGACAATGATTGGACGGCACAGGAGCAGCCTCCATTGTTTACAGAGGATGACATCACAGATTTGGAGAGGCAGGCTATGCAAGAGGAGTGTGGATTTGGTTTCACATTGAATGACATTGAGGAGTCATTGCCAGTGCGAGGAGGAGCTACATCCAAGGTGGAGGGCGAGCCACATGCATCATCAGAGATACTGAGCAAGGAGGCACAGTCACGACCAGTGCAAGGTTCTAGTTCTATTACTAGGACTAAACCCTCTAGTGCCTCTCCCACATTTGCTAGTAGAGCTGGGAAGAGGAAGATTTAATTTTAATTTGTAATGATGTATTTACTTCTAGTTTTACAGAAACTATTTAGTACTATTTTGCTTCTAGGCTTCTAGCCATCAGCATTCCGCATGAGAATGCCATTTTGTACCCACTTTGTGTTTATATATATCTAAACTCAACTTGTTTCTTTTGTGTTCTCATTAATTAACTCATTGGATGCATCTTCTCATTGAATTTTGCAAAAAGAAATGCATTTCTAATTAAAATTAAGCTGTTTTTTAAGTTCCCGAGTTTTTGCCAAGTTTTTTCAAAAACTGCCTAAGTTTTTCCCCTTTTTTTTTCAGGCCTTGGCGAGTTTTTGCCGAGTGCGAGTTTTACAACTATGCTACAAATAACATGAGATTGTTTTCCCAATTTATGCTTATTTACCTATTTATTCTTCTCACTGTCATTCCTCTATATATGTTCATGTTAGATTACTCATCTATTCTACAATCACATTCATCATAAGTAGCACTTCTTTGTTTATTTTTTACTATTTTAGTGTATGCTACCCCAATTTTGTGTTTCCCTACATCCACTTATTACTTGACACATCTTTTTCTCACCTTGTGACCAACTCATGCCATCCTACTTATAAGTTCACCCACACCTAGCATCTATCCTCTACATTGTTTTATAATTTTCCTACCCCCTTTTTGTCTACCATTTTCAAGACAACTCAGGATCCCTCATTCTATGATCCATTACTTGTGCACGCAAACTAGTCACAATTATCACTTTCCTCATTCACTTTGATTTACTTTGCTTTACATCATCACTTTCCTCTTTATTTCCTCATATTCACATTATCAATTTCTTCATCTAGATTGCTTCCAAAAGCTCCCATATCTTTCCTAATACACTTCCCTTTGTGTGTTGTAGCCCAATTTCGCCATGCCTCTTATCAAACATTATTCAAACTATCCTTATATGCCTACACTCCTATCATTTTCCTTGCCCTCTTTGATCTTTCCATGGGCGCAACCATGCATTGATATCAATGGGAGGCATCACCTCAATACATGTTTCTCCTACACTTTTTTTTAGGACTATAGGAATCAAGTAGCCCCTCTATAGCCTGTCGTGCACTCAGTAAACTTTCTAATGTGATTGGTGATGCTAGCGTGATATGCCCTCTAGTACCACATGGGCTAGGGGAAGACTAGACCTTGTTGACCTAGTGCCTACCATAGGAAGTGTTCACCAATCAAGCCAAGCTCGCAACACATATGCCTCCTACACTCTTGATCACTATATATTTTTCCCATTATTACATTTCTACTCTTGTCCATTGACCATATATCTTCTTCCCATTATTATGTTTCTACTCTTGTCCATTGACCATTTTACACATACTTCCTCTCTACCCTTTACCATGGGGTCAAATTTATAATCACCTTCTTGGGGAAAAAAGCTCCCCCCGTCACTTATGGTTCTCACTATTCTATCTTGTACATCACAACTTGTCTCTTAGTTAAAACCTACTATTTAATTCCCTTGTCAATTCTACATTCTTCCTCAATGTAATGTCCCCTTTCTAAAATAGGATTTAATAATAAATAATAAAGGTAAACAAATAAATTATAATATAATTAACATAACATAATATAATATTGTATGAATATAGTAATATTATAATACATATAATCTATAATCGAATATATTATATTAATATAATATATCAAATAATATTATTATTAAAATATAAAATACATAAATAAAATAATAATTAAATAATAGATAGTAAATTAATTAATTAATTATGAATTTACATATTTGTAAATAATCAAATAAGAGTTTTTTGTATGATGAAATTCAATATTACAATTTCGAATGAAGGCTGAGTGGGTTCGAACACATCTCAATATCATGGAAAAAGCGTAGGGGAGGAAATATTGGTAATATAAGAACTATCGACAATAATGGATAGGGATGTTTTGGTGTTGCCTTGGGATTCATATAACCAAGAAAGCAAATCAATAAATAAGATAATAGAAAGCTAACGATACCAGATTTCAAGCCAAGGGATTGCAAGTGCAAGGAAAAGAATAACAATCCTCTCTCAATCGGATACAACCAATTTCATCGAGTTCAACATAAGCGCTCACAACATTTGTACTCAAATTCTATCAATACCGGGAGAGGAAATATGGGACCGAAGTAATTTGGCAATCTATTTGAAAGTCAATTTAAAGTACGACTTTACAGTTTAAATTAATAAACTAATGACTATGATTTCAATGAAGATAGAGACATGTCTTTTAACTCCCAAAAGACACAGCTATTGGGTGATTATGGTACAAGTCATCATCAAACCCAGCAATTAAAGGGGAGGAAGAAAATCATCAAATCAGGGAGGAGAAAATCTGAAGGCGACTTAATTATCAGTACCAATTCATTCATGAGAATTAAATTAATTAATCTGAGATAGTCAAAGGAATATTCATATTTACACACCACTACTCAGGAGCCTTGTCACAACCAAAGAGGGTGGTATTGATTCACCATTGGCAAGGTAATGAAAAGCATGAGCATCCCAAGGAAATCAGAAATAGTGTCATAAAAGATCATCGCAAGAGCAAGATAAGAAAGAATGAGAAACAACGATAATCATATTAAATTCATATTCACAAAGAAATCACTATACTAGCGATAGTACTTGTAATCCACTCAATCCACAAAAGACCTCAAATATATCAGAACCTCTCAGATTATAGTTTAGTCCCATTGGGGATAATATTTGACCATAAGGAGCTATCACAGGTAGCTATCGAATTGTCATGGAGATTAAAGTTTTATGAGATTTTATGGATGGGAATCCTTCAGGCACTCAATCATATTCACCTATGAAACCGTTGATTTTTCAGTAGCATGGATTGACCACGACGTTGATAGTCCAAATACAAATATGGATTCAAGAAGTTTGAGAAAACCAATTAAAAGAAATTGAAAAGCAAACAAAATCAATGAGTTATGATAAATAATAAGAAACGGTAATGAACTATCATTAAGGTGGCAGTGAATAAATGACTATGAGTAGCAAGAAAGATAAGAACGTACAGCAATAAACTTAGACAGCGATAACATTAATAATCAAGGTTGGAAAATGAAGACCAACAGATAGATATACTAAGGCAGTGACCATGTAAAAGAAATATGAATAAGAAATATCAGCATCGTGATTAATACATGGCAAATGATGAGTTAAATGAAGCAAATCAAGATTACATTTGACATCAATTCCTAAAAACAGATATACAAGTGTGATTATGAGTTAAACTAAATTCATATAGAAACACAAGGACAATTATACAGACATAGACGAGAAGAGGTAGAAAAGAGTATCAGCAAATTGAGGAAACAGAAAGAATACATATTCACAATATATACATAGCTTTATGTGTAAAATCGATACTTGTTTGTGGATCTATATCAGGATACAGAAGTGATATTTCCCATTCCAAAACAACATCCAACCCCAAAAAGAGAATCTTAGGGCAAATTGGATTTAATCCCATAAGGGGACATTACACTCAAATCCAGTCAATTTAAGAGGTAGCATACACCCTCCAACATTTTTCATCTTAACACAATGATTCCATCATAGTCATTTATATAGCATTTTAATTATGTTAGCTCCATTACACAACAGCATTTTTATTTCAATGACTTTGTCCCAGCCAAAGCATTGTGATTTTAGTGGCTTCCTCACAGTCATACCCATAGTGTGATACCTCCATTTCAACCATATCCACACCATGGCAGCTTAATAAAATCTGTGGTGTTTTGATTTTGGCGGCTCTACCACAGCAATATCCATATCGTAGTGGTTCAATCGCAATCATAGCACTTTCATATTGGTGCCTTTATAATAACTATAGCATTCTCATTCCAGGGCTCTATCACAAACATGTGAGTTTATTTTAGGTAGCTCCAGCACAACCAAATGAATACCTAGGTGGCTTTTTTCATAGACAAATCTATGTCAAGGTGGCTCCTTCACAACTATATCCATTATCTAATGTCAACTCCATTGTAGTCTCTTAAATAATTTTCAGTTCAAACAACCCTCTATGTATCCCTTACTATCAATTTGATTGGGCTCAATAAAACTAAACAATAGTTGTTAGATACGCAAAACTCTTTTTCTAAATACTTCTTAAAAACACCAATTTCTTCCTCATGTGTGCATTGCAGATCTAAAGACAAAGCTCAAGCAAAAATTTAAAAAATGACAAAAATCATGACTCCTCAGCATTCTTTGATCTATCCTTTTAACAAGTATGTAAACAACAATGTTATTTACTTCAGCATACTTGATTTCATTGAAGTTCACAAGCCTACTAAAGTGGGGACAAATGTAAAGTTGAAATGTACACTTTGTCCTTATCACCAACATCCCCACACTAGTGTCCCTTGCCAATTTGAATTCCTTCTTAACCCCAACAGTCACTAAAACCCCAATCTTCACCTTGCTACATTTTTCAATAATCCAGTCACCCAAATTAGACTATTTAGGGAGCCATTACTCATTTGTAACATCTTTCTTGGCTCTCACATAGTCTTGGCTCCTCCCCACTCTCTTGGACTATCTCTTACTCTTCCACAAACTAAATTTTCCGCATTCCTACATTGGCAAGCATACGGTTATAAAGATTGCATGGTAGACCAAACACCAAAACCATATTCCTAATCCTTGGAATGCCTAGAGCTTCTCTATAACCATTATTCCTCCATGCACAAGCAAAGACTATAGCACATTAAGGGTCAACATTAAGCTATGAGGAAGTCAATTTGTTGCCTTGAATATTATCAGAGTCCCTTAATAAGAAGACACTTTAAAAATATTTGTTACCAAAACAAAAGCAAAGACTAGCACATCAAGGAGCAACAACAAGCTATGGAATTGCCATTTTTGTGGCCTTGAATGTTGTCACTTAAATAGAGAGCAGAAATAAATAAATTGTTTGGTACTAGGAAAGAAAAACCACATGCTATGATGCAAATGTGAGGTACTGGCACTTTCCAACAGCCATGGTTTCCTACTTTTCAATCTAGTGCAACAAAGCCTAAAAGGAAACATGGAGTGATAAGTGATGCTCTCAACCTGATGGCATGGTTGTTTAGTGTTCAAATGAAATTAAATGTAATATTATATATCTAGGAACACCAACTGTGCTTAAACATTAATGTAATTAAATGCTTACCAACACCTCCAGCAATGAAGTGGGCCCAATGACCTTCAAGAGAGGGATTGTTCTTCTCTAGCCATTTCTTAGTGGACTCTATAACACCAAAGTAGGTTGTCCCTGTTGCCAATGATCCAGTCAATCCTGGAGTTATTCCTCTATAAAAACCTGTGCAAAATTCAAAGAAATATTTGTTAGAAAGGTGCTCATAGAAAATATAGACACATTGTATACAGAAAAAAGTTCTATTATAAATTATAAATGAGCTCTAGTTTTGTGAAGTTCGTGTTTTATCACATACACATTAATTGACTGGTAGTATGTACTGGTCTTTAGTAGATAATTATTATTAGGTGAAACAAATCTTAATGCAGTATGTAGGTAGCTTGTGTGAAAAGCTAGTAGTAGATTTACTATCCCATCCATGTAGTTGTGTAGGTGGCTTGTGTGAGAAGCTATGCACATAGGTATAAAAGGAAGTTTACCCCCATTCTGTAATCATCCATTTTCACATTAAGACTAATTTGTTTGTTCATTACATTTATTATAGGAGAGTAATTTCACTCACCAGGGGTTTGTAAGTGTGAGTCAAGTCTAAACTTGGTTGTGCAGCTACCCACCAAGTTCTATCTATTGTGTAGTCATGTCTTTTGTTGTTGCAGGTACACAATAGGTAGTCTCGTATGATTTCTGTATATGGACAAACAAGAACTGGGTACTACAAAAAGTTTTTTACTAAAGCACCAAATTGAAGCAAAATATTTTTTATGGAAAAAAGGCTCAGAGATGTGACTGGTTCACCATAATTTGTGGAGTAATTTCAAAGGAGCTATGGCCACCAGAAATTGTTCGATATTAATCTAAAAAGGCATTACAAACTTTGTACTTCAGCATTTTGTCAACCATAACTTCACAGTCAAAGTATCTTCTCAAAGTGTTATTTTCTTGTTTGAATTCTTTACACCTTCAAATGACCAGTGTCATAAAATTTTCTTGTTTGAATTCTTTAGATTAAATATTTGCAAAATTTTCCTGAATCCCAGCCTCATGCATTTTGGCATTACTTTACCTGCTGTTAATAACTAATCTGAGATGATTTCTACAAGCACCCAAGTGTGAAATTCCTCTGAGTCCCTGCATTGCCCCATCCATTTGTTTTACGAGTAAATATGTCTAAGGCATAAAAGTGTTCAAGTTCAACATTTCAAGAAGTTCAAAAACATTTGTAGACACCCAAGTGCAAATTTTGTCTAAGTCCCTACCTTGCCCCCTCCATTTGTGTTGCAAGTAAATTTTTCTAAGGCGTAGAAGTGTTCAAGTTCAACATTTCAAGAATTAACAAGTTCATGAAATCCCTGAAACCCAACAAGCCTAAGTGTTTAAAGTTCAGGTTAAGTTCGCCAACTCCAGGAAATGCCAACATTAAGGAGGGCAAAATTTGCCTAGTTCATGATGTTGCAAAATTCATAATTTTGCAATCACGAGATTTGCATGTTCGCAAATATTGCAAAATGTCAATTGGGTTTGCAAACACATCAAAGTTGAACAAAGAAAAGGGTGAACTCTGATGAAGTTCTAAATGTCACAAATTTTGAAGGTTTGCAAACTTAAGAAAAGTATGACAAAATTCTTAAGGTTTGCTTGTTCATGAAAAGTGTGAAAATGCAACATAGAGAAGAAATATGTGATAGAAGAAGAGAAGTGCAAATTAAATGAAGGAGAAGATACAGAACGCCAAGTTCCAAATGTCGCAAATTTGTGAGTTCATGAAGCCTATGAAAGTACGAAAAGGTTTGTTGTGGACCTATAAGTGCAACAAAGAAGAGAAAAAGAGTGAGCTAAAGATAGAAGGACAAGTTGTCACTAAGTTTGTTGGTTCATTAACTCATCAAGTATGCAACAAGGTTCATAAGAAGGGCAAAATCTCTGCAAAGGCACAACATTTAAAATGCAAAAAGGACAGCGAAGGAAACATTTGTGCAACACATCTACCCATCCACCCCAAGACATTTCAACCACCAGGAGTAATGGCAGGCAATCTTCTAAGGATTTTCTATGCACTTCAGGATCTACTTACCATTAATATAGGGGGCATTTGCATGATAGAGGAACATTTCCCCATGCTTCATAGGTACATCAAGGCACTTCAAAGTCGTTATCTCAAGCATGATTCAAGGAAAAAAAAAAACCTCGAATAGTATGGGCACCCACAATTGAGTAACAATCAAAGGATTTTCATATTGAATGAAGATTTCACACCCTCCCCTTTCGTTGGTAGCAATTTGCAGAGGGGGTATTTAAGGTCCAAAGTTCTATTTGCAGAGTATACAAGATTGAGAGAAAACAAAAAAGAGCAAAAGGGAAAAAACTGCAACAACAAGACACAGGGTCATTATCTCCACCAAACGGAAAGGTATTTTATATTTTCATGATCTATGTTCACCAAATTGTGTAATGGACATCTGTAACTTCTAAAAAAAGAGTGTAACTAACAGATCCAACATTGTTTGAGGGTCTCCAAGAGTAGATTGTGCATTTTTTGAATTTGCTCTTGAAGAGTTAATCAGCAAAAACTATGTGAAGTCGTTCCAATGCTTTTGTAATATATCATCTCAAGACAAATAAAGAATTCTGCAAGTTTGTTTCTAGATTACTGAAAAGACTCTTATAAGTTTATGAACTTATGTTATTTATTCATTTGCATGTATAGAACCAAATATAGATCAGGAAAATCAAGGAATTAGTACATATACATGATTAGACAACCATGAAAAGCTATAACAATCGTGTTAATTCAAATCCTAATCTAACCAATAAGACAATCAAAACAAAATGTGTAAATAAACAATCAATTCAAACCCAAATTGGAGCATTCCTTTGATGTGGTCTCATTGTTTTTTCTTTCTCCTCTAATGTGATTATGTTGCTCTTCGTATGACAATTGCACAAATAATCGCCAAAAAGAAAGGATTAATTTTGACAGCATATGGACAAGGGTACTAGAAATCGTGCTTGCCAAAAATGGTGAAAAAGGGTCCAATTTATAGACTCCCAATTTGAAATCGACAGTCAAGATTAAAGCCAAAGGACCGACAAGATTGCATGAAAGGACCAAGCAACAGAAGATGAAAGACAAGTTGGGAAAGAAGGGCCAAAGTTCAATAATAAAGAGAAATAATAAAAACCCACTTACCAATTCCCTTCAAAAAGCCCAAAAGACAATTAAATATTTCCATATTTAATTGTAACTCAAAATGACAAAGGACAAATAAAAATGATTTATTTATGCCTAAAGGGAAATGCTAAGACATAGGGGAATTAATTAAATGACTAATCCCCTAGGGACAAACTAAGGGTTTTGATTAAATAATTGTCGAAATTATTTAATCAAACAAGCGACAAGAGGTCAAATACAACGACATGACCAAAAATAAACAACAAGATGACAACAATAAGGGATAAATCAAAATGACTCAAAATTGACCCAAAATGATCAAAATCGACTAGTGGTGCAAACAACTAACCAAGACTAGATATGGCTCCTGGAAGGCAGAAAAGACCACGACCAACACAAATGGGCATGCATGCACATCCATCAAGGTACCTCCAAGGGGTATAAAAAGGCTTGGGTGGGGTGAAAGAGATCATTTTCACTCTCTCATTTGGAAGATTTGGAGCTTTGGAGCAAGAGGAATTTGGGAAGCATGGTGTGCATTATGGTGAAGAAACATCACGGTGAGTGGGTTTGAACTTAGTAGTGGCTGACAGGCGCAAGACCAGAGGTATGTTCCCCATATCTACTTGTCGTTTTGTTAGTTAGCACATTTTTTAATGAATTTTTGTCGGGTGGCCGGGAATTTAGGGCATGAGGCCCTATGCGTTTTAAGTGTGTTTAGTGTGCACTTGAGTGTGTATGGTGCGCACTTGAGTGTGCACGGTGTGCACTTGCACCAGCTAGAAGAAAGGCAGGGTGTGCACTTGAGTGCGCTAGGTATGCATTTCATTTGGATAAATTTGGTCTTTGGGTATATCTTCATTGAGGTATGCCATATTGGTTTCAATCATTACATGTCCTACAAGAATCCTGGACTTTGTTGCCCAACTGGAATAAACACCCGTCTGCATGAACTAAGTCCCCTCCATCATCCTAACACACGTAAAACAATCAATCATAAAATTATCTAATTCAGTGTTGGAAGTCAGTTCTATTCACTACTACATTTGGATGTATAAAACAACATAGGGGGTCATTTAATGCATTCCAAACAACCCATGTAGCATTCAAACTGCATAATTAGATGCCAATCCTTGAGTCCCTCAAACCAACATATAGGCACAAAGTGACAACCAAAATAGGGTGCACTATGCAATGAATATAGTTTGTGTCAAACTAAATGTTTAATTTATGCAGCAATATCTATCACAGTGCCTAAGAAAGCCCTTCTTGGTTTAGCAAAGCCAAAAGTGAAGGAGTTCCTACCCACCTCAGCAATTGATCCTCAGTTGCCCAAGCCTCATCATAAATGTGTGGTCTTTTCTCCAAATTTGACACTCCTCACATTTCAAAGGAGATCCAACTTTAGGGATTTGGTACTTACAACTCAAATCACCAACAAGTCCTGTATATACTCTAGTTTCTTTGTGGAATACTATGGCAGAACAGAAAAGTTGATTCTATCCATCCTGAACTAATATAGAAGGGGCAGTATAGTTGTCTAGAGACTAACCAGAATCCCCGTCCCTTCCCTAGGTGATCATAGATCTCAAATAGCCTCTATACCCATCTTACTAGGTTAACAATGATACACGTTACTAGTTTACAATCATATGTCTCATTAAAAAGTCAAGGATTTAGTTGTGGATCCTATTAATGTTTTAAATAATGCAAACATTAGTAAAAATTGATGGCATAGTCAAACATAAAGTTTAGATATCTTGTCGTCCTTGAAATGTGTAACAATTATTATGATAGTCATTTGAATGGTGAGTAGAAGATATTATCAGATAAGTAGAATACATCATCAGGGAAGTATTAAAAAAACTCTTGGAAATCAATCCAAGGCAATGGATTCCATCTTAGATAAAGGTGTCAACAATAGTGCTAGAATTTATTCCATCAAAATTCATGCCTTGGACTAAAGGTAAAGCTACTTATGAAAAGTAAGCCTCTCATGTTTTGGACTGATTCTTCTTATATCTATACTCTTTCTTAATTGCTCTTAATCCTTCAATTCATAGATATGATAATTCAATAGAAAAGCAAATTGCACAATGCACAAAAGGAGAGATAACATTTGATGCCAAAATTATTTCAATACTTCTACCATATAAAATTGAATCCATTCAAGAATCTTAGCAACTGTCTATTTTAAAAAAAAATGAGCACTCATTCCCAAATGATGGGGTTATTGACAACAGTTTGTTTCAAAGAAATCAGAAGTGATTGAAACCTCCTGAGAAGTTTCTGAAGCTCAGTTTTGACAGAGCTTATGTGTTTTTGAGAGAATCTAGGGGGATGTTGGTAAAGGATGGATACTTTTAGAGTTCAAAAATTAATAATGAAGTAGAGCCACTAGCAATGGTGGAAGGATTGAGCTTGGCTATCTTATCTGGATGTAAGATTCGAATGTGGAAGGTGACTATATGGTGGTGGTTAATGGTTTGGATATAAAGGAGACTAAGAGCTTAAAGTTTTGTAGCCTCCTAGAGGAAGCTCTCAAGATTTGCGAGAGCTTCAAAAACATAATTTTTACACATTGTTATAGAAACTATAATAAAGTGGCAGATTTCTTGGCAAATGAAGGTATTGAAAAGATACTCTTTTCAGCTTAAGTTAGTGTTAGAATGGATGCTTCGGGGCCCTGACCCCTTTCTTGATAGCTGATTTCCCTTTTTGATTGTCCCCTCTATTCGCTCCCTAATGATTTGTCCACTTGTTTGACTTTTTGCCCTTTTTCGGCAAGGGAGGCAGAGGCTTTCAATTTGTCCCTCAAGGCAGGTGCTCTGTAGAAGGGGAAAAAATATCTTGCAAATGAACAAGATAACCTAGATTGTATAGCTTTCATTGCCCCATTTTTAATTACTTGTATGGGAAGCTTTCTCTAACAGCAATTGCGGATGAGCTCTGCTCCTCTACATTTTTGTGTGCTGTTCATTTCTGAATGATGGCTACGTTTGTTTGGGAAGAGAGGGTTCAAGATCCTTTCTACAGAACTACAGTCTCAAACAGAAGGTCATATAATGTTCTTGCCCAGACACTAAGGCTCCTCAATCTGTCAAAAGTATCCTTTGTCCAAACATTCTGGAGAATACTCAGGTATTTATGTTAAGGGCTTCAATTGCAGCAGATTCGAGGAGCAAGCTAACAGATCTGATTGTGAACAAAGCCGTTTGAGACTAGATTTTCCATTTGGTATTTCCAAGACTGGAGGCTGGAGTTTTGTCCCATGGGATTGAGGAGCAAAATTTACAGGAGGTTGATCAGGAGAACCTAGTGCCTGATTTGCAAGAGAAACACCCATCTTGAGTAACAAAAGCCAAACAATTTTCCTCCAGAAGGAAGAGTTGGTGTCCTGCTGCAACAATTTAGCCATCATTATTCACACTCCCAAGGTTACTCACATGAATGATAAGCTAGAAATTTCCAGCCAATTTTCTATGTCCTCTCTGTCGAATGGCATTTGGCAGAGGTAGCCAAATAGTTGAAGGTCAGTCCAGGTGTGCAGTATCAGAGGGATAAATTGCAGCTGAAGTCGCTTTGTTCAGGATGACAACTCTGGCAATACTATTGGTCTGCACCTGGAGGGGTGAGAGGTGGTGGAACTTTTGGTGCAGCTTCAACCTCTGTGGACCCCAGAGATGAGAAGGCCTTGATACTTATTGATTGATCTTTGTTTGGTCTGAATTTTGTGGGCCCTTCTTAGTTTGATCTTTTTTTAATCTCAATTTTTTTATTGGATGGGCCCATAGCTTACTAGTTGTATGCAACTTTGTTGCCTTCGTGCTTCTAGGGTAGCAGTTTTTGGAATTTTATTTGGCACATGTTCACCTCTTTGGTTGTACTTTGTATACGTTTGTTTTCTATATATGGATGAGGGCCCCAACAGAACCCTTACTTACTGACCAAAAAAATATTTATTTAAACATTTACAAAACTAAAACAACTTTGCTATTATTTTAAGTGCTTAATATTTGGTAGAATAATATCCCTATCATTTCAAGCAGAAGTTGCCTCTCTCCCAAGTAATCTATAGATAGTTGTTTACCCTGCTTTCCTAGTTTACCCTAGTTGCCTCTGAGGGACATTTAAAAATATATATAAGTGCCTTGTAAAGTTTTTAATGTGACCAGTGATGCTGGCACGACACGCCCTCCGGCTCCACGTGAAACGCTTTTAACCTGGAGCTATGAACCAGTGAGGTCACAAATGGGAGACCTCATCCCCTTATTACAAAGCTAAGGCCCAAATCCGCAAGCACGTTGGATCAGCAAAGGCATAAGCCCATGATCACAATGGCCCAGCGGGGATTTGAACCCGGGTGGGGACAACAACACCACCACCACTTAACCAACACACTAAGTGGTGAACCCCTATTCTGAGGGACATTTTATCTTAACAGCGCTGCTATTATTTTTCTGAAGCATTTATTGTCTCCCCCATAAAGTTAAAATGGTAAATGATAATGTTTGAGTAGTATTCCTCAGATATGTCAGTGTCATGTATCTGTATTATCTTCTCAAGCCGCTTTTCTCAGTAATGGCCATTTGAAATTGCCCATTCCGATTCATTAAGCATGCTAAATTAGTTCATGTTGTACAATATTATTTCTGAAATTGTGGTGATCGCAAGTTTTATTTGGCTTCATAGAATCCTAAGTGATATGGATATACCAGTGGTTTTAGAGAACAACAATGTTTTGCACCAATAATAGTGTACTAAGGATTGTAATCCAATTGTGCACAACTCATGCAAGCATAGAGAGAATCATTGTCACTTATTGAGAAAAAAGGTGAAGAATGGCAAGAGAGAGCTTTACCATTGCTCCATTCAAGACCAGCTTACTGATAATTTCACCAGAGCAATATCCAAGTCAAGTTTAGAAGTTCAAGGGATGTCAAATAATCAATGTACACAAATTTTCTATTCGGGCGGGTGTTAGAAATAAATTAACAGACAATTCCATTAAATATCCACATATTCATATTGTCAGTATGTCATTTTTTGTAAGTTTTGATAGTTATCATATGGATCTACTAATCTGCCTTCATTTTGCATTTATTTATGTATTCTCTGGTTAATGCAATTCGTATCAAATTCAGAGAATGACTAATTGCTCTGTCACAAATGGTTAAACCCAACATATTATCAAAGCAAGTGCTTTGAAATTGACCCATTAGATGACTTTGTATCAAAACAATTATTTTACTGATATGCCAATGTAATAAAAAACTCTAAAGCACTTACTTGACATAATAATGAAAGAGAATACCCTAAAATAGTAAAATGTGATCTCCTATGCAAGTTCTCTGCATACAAGGGCAGGTTAGTAACAATTCAAAGAGTCCATATGCGATTCTCTATACTCTAGACAATGTTGTGTCCTCCTAACAGAAAAATGATAGCCCATTTGTGTTGTCGGTTATGGCCAACTCCATAAACAGTCCTTTAACAGTGGTAGCATTCCATACTGATACTTATTAGGATGTCCCTACCTTCAAAGATAGGCTTCCTCTTCAAGCTATAATATCTTTTTATGAAACCATGCCACCATCTACAACTTGAAAGAATAAATTGGCTGTTTGAAGTCTTGCCAAAAATCATGACACCAAATGACAGGTCAAAACAACCTCACAGAAAAAGCAGCCCAGCTGAGGAAGTTAAATAGAATGGTAGGAAAGATGAAGTCATATAGAATGGTAGGAACAATGAAGTCAAATAGAATGGCAGGAAAGATTACAATAAGAAATGATGCCTCCCAAGACATGCAATAAAGAAAAATGTACAAAAAAGCAGTTAGAGAAAACAACCTGTTATAACTTATTTGAATTTCTAATATTTCATTTCTACTTTCCATTTTCCTCTTTGACTGCATAATATATGTTAGACTGCAAATTATTTTGATTGCTCTTGTTGTCAATTATTCTTTTCACCTTCCAAATAGTTTTTACTTATCAATTTGTATTTCTGAACAAGTTGAAACATAGCATACCTCTGAAGCCATCTGTAGCCCACACCATTTTAACCATCTGGCGAATATTCATTGATGGCTGAAACAGACAACAAAAATCAGGGGTAAGCAGAAATTTTGATGCCATAAAGGTGTGAATATCACTAACTATTAAAAACCATAATAAATCCATATATTCAAATTATTGATTAACAAATATACAAGCAAGGCACCTGGCCAGCAAAATCAACATGCAAAGTTCACTTATAGAAACAAAAATCTTTTAGGGAAAAAAGCAGCAAACCAAAAGTATAAGATTATTTGAAAAAATTGAATTTTAAAAAAACAAAAAAAAATTGTAGAAAACAAAACAAAACTATGTTTTTTTTTAAAAATTTAAGGGCATTTCCATAGCATAGAGATATAGAGAGCACATAAAATAGAATTTAATTATTTAAACCATGACTTACAGAAAATAGGATTTTGTTGTTTATAACTTTATATTCATATCGCTGATTACAATGCATTCCACAAAGCATACTTCATAGTGCATAAATAATAACTAGATGGTAACAGTTGACAAAATTTCAATAGTTTGTACAAATTCAACCTATAAACTAAGTATAAAGTTCCAAAAAATCACACGTAGCCGGTGACTTTCGCTACTACAAATAAAGCTATACTAGAGGGCTGCAGGTCAATGATGAAGCTCCTAGTTCAGAGCCTCTCCTAAGTCATTTGACCTCATGACTATCCAAGATGGCCTCTAGGATGTCAAAATCCTCAAGCTTAAGAAAGTCGTTAAAAAGACAGTTTTCCTTTGCTCAGCAAATATCACATCACAAATTGGGAATCAACTGGTTCATATTTGTGAATTAACAATACTTGCATCTTCTAGAAGATTGTTAAAGAGAACTAATAAGAGTGCAAAAGGGAAATTATTTGACAAAGGAAGCAATTGCGAAGTTCAACATAATAGGTTTTGAATCAAACAATTCAGGATAGGGGTAATAGAAAATGCTTTTAAAATAGAATCTTACATCTCAAAAGGCCATAAATGATATTGAAATGTTCTCATTAATTACTATTTTAGCAGATTTGTAAAACAATAAAGGGAGTGTTAAAATATTTTTCCAAAGGATAATAAAGACCTGCTAGTACAAAAGAAAAAAGCAGTACAAGTAGATGATAGAGTTAAAAATGTTGATGGAATTTGAGTTGAAAATTCAAGAGATTATAGGTACAAGTTTCAATGAAAAATCAAAGTATGAGGAACATTCCCTTTCAATGGGACAGTTGCTGAAATCTATCTAGATTGTTAAAGAGAAAATATATGAGGCTTCATTGGAAGGGATTGGGATAAACCCACAAGACTAGGGCATGACTTTTCTCAGGGCATGTATTAGTTTGCCTGATACCTATTTAACATGCATGGAATGCTACACTATATTTTGAAACAAAATCTTACATCTCGAAAGATCATAAATGATATTAAAATGTTCTCATTGATAACTATTTTTAGCAGATTTGTAAATTAGTAAAGGAAGTGTTAAATATTTTTCCATTATATAATAAAGACCTTCTAGTACAAAAGAAGAGAGCAACTATTTGAGCCACAATTTAGCTATTATTATTCAAGAAAATTTTCCTTGATTTTGCATATAAGTGGATGATGAAGTTAAAAACACTGTGAGACTTTGAGTTGAGAATTTGAGAGATTATAGGTACAAGTTTCAATGAAAAATCAAAGTACAAGGAACATTCCCTTTCAATGGGATAGTCGTTGCTGAAATATATTTGGATCACTGAAGAGAAAATATACTGAGGCCAACTTCAAGAGGGATTAAGATAAGCCCACAAGACTAGGACATGACTTCTCTCAAAGCATGTAGTAGGTTGTCTGACACCTATTTAATATGCTTGGTATGCTACATTATATATGTCTAAAGCATTCATGTATTGCTATTGTACTCCTCGCAAGCCTCTGAAGTTTGAACCTCCATGTTCATGACAAGCCTAAATGGGATGCAGTTCACTAACAAGAGCAAGGCATACAATTAAGCAGTAAGTTTCACCATTAAACAAAGCATTAAGCTTGAAAAATAAATAGAAAATTTAAATATAACCAAAACAATCCTTCATTTTGATATAAGCTATTGCTATAGTTCATTTTTTTCAGCACTATGAGCTGATTTTTATCTTTCTACTAGGAACCATTCTGCTTCCGATTCCACAATGTCTATACATTGTTATGTATATACTTTTCCTTACCACTTTATTATACAATTGACACTACCCTACCCGCTTGTCGTTAAACCTTGATGACCAATGTCAAATTGAAGCCCCAAGTTATCACACTTTGTTAGCATCTGAAAGGGAAATTTGTCCCAACCTGACCTTGACAATCTAAACAACCACCTTGTTATTATTGTTGACAATTGAAAAGTTAAAATTCTTTTGAATGATCAGGATAAGAAGAATTCCAAGAAAACAAAGAATTCCAAAAAAAAAAACCTCTTTAGGCTGATATCAAGCCAATAGAGTTTCGTTTCCATTTGTCTTTCAATGTTTACTTTAGGTAAGTACTCTTATAATGTTCAGATATGTTTAAAAAATCAAACAGAAGTCTTACTTAGTATTTATTATATTGGCTGGGGTTCACCACTTAATGTGTTGGTTAAGTGGTGGTGGTGGTGTTGTCCCCACCCAAGTTCAAATCCCTGTTGGGCCATTGTGATCGCGGGATTGTGCCTTCGCTGATCCAATGTGCTCGCGGGTTTGGGCCTCAGCTTTGTAATACGGGGATGAGGTCCCCCATTTGTGGCCTCACTGGTTCATAGCTCCAGATTAAAAGTGTTTCACGTGGAGCTGGAGGGTGTGTCGTGCCAATGTCATCGGTCACATTAAAAAGTTTACTAGGCACTTCTTAAAAAAAAATTATTATTATATTGTCTACTATTCCCCACTAAATTGTGTCTTTGGATTAATACACATAAAAAGCATTAGTACGAACCTAGGATAAATGACAATAGTGTGAAATACTGATAAAAACATCACATCAAACGTAGAAGCATACCAAAGAACATGTCTCTATTTTAATGTCCTTAACCTCCATACGATTTGCCTGAGCAACCTGATGAAATCTAGTGAATACGTCACAGTAGCTAGCGCTCAGGCCTGTGCTAAAAATCAACGAAAAAACATGATTAAATAGTTTTCGCACGGTTAGGGTATTGCGACAGGTTGGTGGACAACAAATGTGTTTCCCAAGCGATTTATTTCAGGATTTGTACACAATGTTTTTTTCAATTTAAACCCTTAAATCTTTGAAAATCGTAGCTAATTAAATCACGACTTTTTGGTAAAAATTCATTTCAATTGGGGATGTTTTAAAAATTGCAAAAATCAGGATTTTTTGAGGATTTGTGCTTTATAGGCATAACATATAAGTTCCACTGTAAGGTTATGGTCATAACAAATCTGTTCAAACTTTTTACTCAATGATATGAAACAAAAACAAAAGTTGAAAATTAAGCATATCAAATAGAAGAATGTTATTCTACAAGTATAAATTATGGCCAGAAGCACACAGTTCAAAATACCAACCTGTGTGCATTGACCATTTTGTACATTTGTTATGAGGCATTAAATCCTTAAAAAGGCTCAAGGAAAATGAAGACTAGATGTATAAAACCTATGGAACCAGAGACTTTAAGCTACAACAGGCAAATTTTTAGATAGTCACAGGCATGTCAATCAAATTAAAATTGCTTCATAACTTCAAGTAAGAAAACTTCCCCTTCATATGGTAGAGCCAGAGACATTCACATCCTACACCCTAATAAGACTAGGCCAGAAATCCAAGGATATCCAATCAAAACAACAAGAAATTTTCTAAAATTTAAAAGTTATACCTGCAATAAGTATAAGTATTGCTGAGAATGCCACATACTCTAAAATGTCATAGCATCAGTTGATTATTTTCAATACTTGTACACCCTATATCCAAATAAGGCTAGGCCTAAAAACCAATATCCTATATCCAAATAAGGCTAGGCCCAAAAATCAATGACATGATTCCAAGAATATCCAACCAAAACAACCATAATTTCTCTAAATTTTAAAAGTTATACCTGCAACAAGTATTGTACAAAATGCCACATACTCTAAAATATCATAAGCATCAGTTGATTATTTTCAAAACTTGTACATCCCTAAACATAGAGAGATGGAGACCTCATCATAAGAAGCCTTGAACCTTGAGCTGAAAAAGAATTTATGGCAACCAAATGACAAGTATATGATTAGCATTTTCAAATTTCCTTGATCACCCATGTGTCACCAAAACAGTGACCTTCCCAAGAGAGGGAAGCAATGAAAAGATAGTGAAAATCAGCTCGAAATCATGTCCTAAAAAATGCTGTCAGTAAGGCACCTGCAAAATACAAGAAATATCTTCCTTTCCTCCATACTACTTGCAAGAGGAATTGATAAATGGACCGTTTGAATCCTACTCATTCATGGCTATGGTCAAGACATGTATCACTACATCATATAGCTTTTGTAATATAATCATATGAGTTCTTCCCACTAAACCATTTCCAAACTCCTCACAAAGGTCATGCCCCGTGCGAGTAACTCCCACAAATTATTCCATAAATCTCTTGATACACAACCTTGTTTGCTCAACTTAACTTTTGAGCTTGGTTAAAATTGCTCATGTGCCATCACTGAAGCTCAAACTTTCATGTACCCCAAAAAAAACCATTCCTTCCATCTCCAAATTGTTGCCAGCAAACATGAGCAAGAGACCAAGCTGCCCTCACAGAATCAAATGTCCAAATAGAACAAGAAACTATATCTAAGGTATTCTACCAAGCAGCTCATTGTCTTTTAAGCATTATTGACATTGATTATGAATAGCTTAGAATTATCAATGGGCTACTAATCCTCTCAGCAAGGTATCCCATTTGGAATTGGAGAGGGATTAAGATTTGCCATGGTACATCACCCTCCACTACTACCACTACCCACTTTTCTCCGAAGGCATCACATTAGGCTCTCATATATATAACAAACTACAAACATCAAAAAACACCTGTGTCACCTATGTCTAAAGGCATATTGGAAAACTCTAAAGAGCCGTCTGAAGGCATCACATTAGGCTCTCATATATGGAACATATTAGGCATCACATTTGGGGAATTAATCGGCAAATAAAAAGCATAAGATTTTTCGAAAAAATCGGATTTTTCAAAAAAGAACGTAAAAATTTGTAGAAAAGGAAACAAACTATTTTTTAAAAAACTTGAGAGCATTTCCACAGCATAGAGATATAGAGAGCAAATAAAATAGAATTTAACTCATGAATTGCAGAAGTTAGATTTTGTCGTTTGTATTCATATTGTTGATTGCATAGGCAAATATTCAGTTAACTCTTTAAGAGGGCAGTCACCAAATAGTTGCATAAGTGTGAGATCATATATTAGCCAAGTCTATGAAGTACCAGAGATCAAAATGAATTGTAGAGAATAGATTTTTTTGTTTATATTCATACTGCTGATTACATAAGCAAATATTCAGTTAACTTTTGAAGAGGGCAGTCACCAAATAGCTGTCTAAGTCTGAGATCAAAAATTAGCTAAGTCTATGAAGTAATTGAAATCAAAACTTATCAGACTTTTAAAGAGGGCAGTCACCAAATAGTTGTCTAAGTCTGAGATGAAATATTAGCTAAGTCTATGAAGTAACTGAGATCAAAATTTATCAGACAACGATCTAGCTACTGTTAGGAACATAGGAGCAAAAATCGTTTGGGGAATTCATCAGCAAACCAAAAGTAAAAGATTTTTTGCAAAAATTGGGACAAAAACAGGGGAAAATAGGATTTTCAAAAAAATGTAAAAAATTGTAGAAAAAGAGACAAAAACTATTTTTTTTCAACTTAGGGCATTTTCACAGCATAGAGATATAGAGAGTAAATAAAATATAACTTAACTCCTGAATTGTAGAAAATAGACTTTGTCGTTTATATTCATATTGTTGATTGCATAGGCAAATATTCAGTTATCTTTTTAAGAGGGCAGTCACCAAATAGTTGCCTAAGTGTGAGATCAAATATTAGCCAGTTTATGAAGTACCTGGGATCAAAATAAATTGTAGAAAATAGATTTTTTAGTTTATAGTCATATTTCTGATTTCATAGGCAAATATTCAGTTAACTTTTCAAGAAGGCAGTCACCAAATAGCTGTCTAAGTCTGAGATCAAATATTAGCAAAGTCTGTGAAGTAATTGAGATCAAAACTTATCAGACTTTTAAAGAGGGCAGTCACCAAATAGCTGTCTAAGTCTGGGATCAAATATTAGCTAAGTCTATGAAGTAATTGAGATCAAAATTTATCAGACTTTTAAAGAGGGCAGTCACCAAATAGTTGTCTGAGACCAAATATTAGCCAAGTCTATGAAGTAACAGAGATCAAAATTTATCAGACAGCAATCTAGCTACTGTTAGGATTACATAGGAGCAAAAATCGTTTGGGGAATTAATCGGCAAACCAAAAGTATAAGATTTTTTGGAAAACTGGGGAAAAATTGGGACAAAATCAGGAAAAAATCAGATTTTCAAAAAAACATAAAAAATTGTAGAAAAGAGATAAAAACTACTGTTTTTAAAAAAAACTTAAGGGAATTTCCACAGCATAGAGATATAGAGAGCAAATAAAATAGAATTTAACTCATGAGTTGTAGAAAATAGATTTTGTCGCTTATATTCATATTGTTGATTGCATAGGCAAATATTCAGTTAACTTTTTTAGATGGCAGTCACCAAATAGTTGATAAGTAGGGCAGTCACCAAATAGCTATCTAAGTCTGAGATCAAATATTAGCCAAGTCTAAGAAGTAATTGAGATCAAAATTTATCAAACTTTTAAAGAGGGCAGTCACCAAATAGTTGTCTAAGTCTGAGATCAAATTTGTAATGTCCCCTTTTCAGCTCACCACCAAATAGTTGCCTAAGCGTGAGATCAAATATTAGCCAAGTCTATGAAGTATTTGAGATCAAAATGAATTGTAGAAAATAGATTTTTTCGTTTATATTTATATTGCCGATTACATAGGCAAATATTTATTCAGTTAAATTTTCAAGAGGGCAGTCACCAGATAGCTGTCTAAGTCTGAGATCAAATATTAGCTAAGTCTAAGAAGTAATTGAGATCAAAATTTATCAAACTTTTAAAGAAGGCAGTCACCAAATAGTTGTCTAAGTCTGAGATCAAATTTGTAATGTCCCCTTTTCAGCTCACCATAATTGGTGGTTTGGATTAGCCTATCAGTGGTCCTCGTAGGAGGCTAAGTCAGAGGGATAGAGGGTCTCAGTTGGCAGAACCAGAGGCCGATTTCCATTCCAGAGGATATTAGAATATTGTAATGTTTTTTTAATGGTCATCTTAGTTAGTCTTTAGTTTATTAGGTAGTTTCTATTTTTGTCTTTAATTCACGATTGTTTCTTTTAGAAACATCGTCTTTGTAAATCTATATAAGGAGCTTTCATCTCCTCTATTTAATAACAACATCGATTTACCATAACAAAGGATAGGAGAGTTGAGGATTGCTCTTCGTTTGGTTCAGTTTGGCACACTAACTATTTATAGTAAGTGTCTATTTCAGGAAAGTCGGTATTTCTATCTTTAGCAGAGCCCCTGAACATTTTTTTGTTGCAGTGTTGAGATTTGACACCTTTGGCTTGAGCAATTATTCAAGGACTTATTATTTATAGTAAGTGAGTTTCGCGCAATTGCTATTTTTCGCAGGGCACTTAGATGTCTAGCATTGGCAGTATATGTCTAGATTTATAGTTGATTCCTTGGAGGAGTTTTTATAGCCTGTGTTTACGATTATTTTATTATTAATAAAGTCATACTTTATTAATAATATATTATAAAAGATCAATTACAAAATGATAAAGTGAATGGGACCAAGTCTTTATTTAAGTGCATAAATTAATTAATTTAATTGGGTGTCTGTTCCAAGGAGATTATTAATTAATATTATAAAGTCAATACATTGCAATTTAATAAGTCATTAATATGACTTATTTGAGAAGCCTTGTGGATCGAACTTACGGGGAATATTATAAAAAGCCAAGGAAGAAATCAATTTTGTTATTATGCATATGTGAATGTTTGCTTTGGAGTTTGGTTTTTGGGAATTGGAAGAAAACGAGGGTTTTGGCAATTCTTGCATTGAAGTGCGGCAATTCTTCAATGTTCTGGCAATTTGAGATGGTGAGAGATCCCATCGAATTTTGCTGATCTGTGATGGTTTCATTCAAAAACCATAATTGAGCGTAATTTGAAGTTTTTGGTGAAAGATTGGAGAGTTGATTCCATAGGCAGCTTATTTCAGCGATTTGCAGCATTAATTGATAATTGCCAACCATTTTCACACTAGTCGTACATCTAACAACCCACGTGAGGGATGTAGCTGTGGCATGAGTTTCTAGAGCTCAACGCTTTGAATTTTTCGTGTATTTCTGTTTTATGGTGACGTCTAGCAGATTGCAAAGGGGTTTGCTACAAAATCGATAAGTTTCCAGGCCAAATTCAAGTGGTGTGATTCATCCAGGTTAAATTCAGGTTTTCCTCAGTTGCATTTTAGTTTTCAGAATTTAATAAATCTTTCTCCATGCATTGTATATGCCTATAAATCAATAAGAAGTCATCACAGTTCAATGCATTGGAAAATTGTTTCAGAATTACTTTAATGCAAAGTCATAATCTTGCCTGGCAACACTTAATAAAAATTCAAAGAATTGCATATTATTTTCAAAAAATCAATATATATCATTTGCATAGCAAATTAATGTTCTGGCAGAGTTAGAACCTGCAAGGGTTCATACTATGGTATTAGAGTAGTTTCCTGCCACCCTGTTGGGGTTTGATTTTTAAAAAAAAACATTGAGCTCACACAGTTGTTATTTGAGTGACAAACACTCTTGTTTGGTTTGGGTATGGAAAGTGGCACAGCTTGGAAAAGATCGTTAGGGACCTTGCTCTAGCTCAGCAAAGGTTAGGTTATGATTTGCAGCGTTATGAAGATTATCTTTTGAGGAAATCTAGGCACTCATCCACACCTACAAGTAAAGATTCAAAACAGCAATACAGTAAGGAAAATGTTGCGGAAGGATCTACAACTGTTGGCACACAAGTTGGAAGCATCAAAGATGAGGTATGTGCTGAGGATACAAGCTCTAACAGTTCTGATTTTTGTAGCAGTAGTCGGAATTCTTTGCACTATCATGAGATAACAGCCATTCCATGTGTGAAAGATGGTTGTATGGAGTTCCCTAGTGTTGACACTCAAGATTTGGGTGTTAGAAATGAATTATACGATGCAGACTCATGCCACAACAAATCTGATTTTGCAAATCAGACCTTGGAAAATAAATCAGAAAATTCATTGGTAGGCAATGAGTCCCAGGATCGAGTTTTGGATGGACATGCACCGACCTTGGAAGAGGAAGTGTGTGAAGACACTGTCAAATCAGCAGTTTCTACAATGTCTTTTGAGCCATCCTATGAGGGTGAGGCGAGAGAGGAGCATGAAATGATTCAAAAGGAGTGTGACACATTTCATGACTCTGGTAATTCAGAGGTGTACAGTTCAGATCACCACAGTGGTGAGGTTCACTTTGTGAACAATCCATTGTTTGAGGTGGATGTTGCATTGTCATATGACAATCTGTTTTCAAGGTTGGTGTTGATCACTCCTTTGAGATGAGCATTCATGATGTTTAGGATTCTACCAGTGCATCAGGATTTCAGACAGAGCTCACTGAGGGGTTTTCAGGTGTTTACACAATGAGGAGTGCCTACAGTTTTACTTTTGATCCTCATGTGCATGACCCCTTTCAGATACACAGTTTAGTTCCGCATGGGTTGGACAATGTGTATGACAACTCACTTTGCGCGGTATTGGGAAGTAAGCTTTGTCAGCCTTTTGAGTTGCTTCCCTATGAGATGTTCATTCCTGCGACATCTATAGTTGAATTCGATTTAGTTTGGCAGGTTCTGTCAGTTATACTAGTGATGATGCTACAAGAGCTAGTTGGTGATCACAAGGTCATTACACGATTCTACCCTTGGGAGCCAGGTGGATTGGTATGTTACTTGTTTCTGAGACTGCTTGGGGATATCTCAGGGAGGGTGGACTGTAATGTCCCCTTTTCAGCTCACCATGGTTGGTGGTTTTGATTAGCCTATCAGTGACCCTTGTAAGCTAAGTCAAAGGGATAGAGGGTCTCAGTTGGCAGAACCAAAGGCCAAATTTCATTCCAGAGGATAGGAGAGTTCAGGATTGCTCTTCGTTTGGTTCAGTGTGGCACACTTACTATTTATAGTAAGTGTCTATTTCAGGAAAGTCGGTATTTCTATCTTTAGCAGAACACCTGAACATGTTGTGTTGCAGTGTTGAGATTTGACACCCTTGGCTTGAGCAGCTATTTAGGGACTTACTATTTATAGTAAGTCAGTTTTGCGCAATTGCTATTTTTGGCAGGGCACTTGGATGTCTGGCATTGGCAATATATATCTGGATTTATAGTTGATTCCATGGAGGAGTTTTTATAGCCTGTGTTTACGATTATTTTATTATTAATAAAGTCATACTTTATTAATAATATATTAGAAAGGGTCAATTATAAAATGAAAAAGTGAAAGGGGCCAAGTCTTCTTTAAAGTGCATTAGTTGATTAATTTAATTGGGTGCCTATTACAAGGAGATTATTAATTAATATTATTAAGTCAATACATTGCAATTTAATAAGTCATTAATGTGACTTATTTGCAGTGAAACCCGGGGACGCGTACCCGGCCCAAAACCCCGGAGTACCGGGTACCGGGACGTCCCCGGGACGGGTACTCCGCGTACCGGAGTACCCCCACCGCCGCCCGAGCTTCGCCGCACCCGTCCGGTACTTCGGTACTTCGGTACCGGTACTAGTACTTTGGTACTTCGGTACCAGTACTTCGGTACCAGTACTTCGGTACTCGACAGGGTGTGGCCGGCGGCAGACATGAAAAAGTGCATTTTTTTTAAGTTTTTAAATAAAATTTGGTTTTCTAATTGGTTCTTATGGAACCCTAAAAGGATGTGGGTCCCATATAAGGCCCTCTAAGCCTTCATAAGGCCCATATACTTCATTTGACATTCTCATTCATAATTTTCATTTTTGCAACAGCTGAGAGGAAGGAGTGAAAAAGAGTTGAAAGAGTGATTGGAGAGTGATTAGAGGCTTCCCTTCCTTCCATTTTGATGTGATGATTTTGTAGTTGTACTCATTTTGATATGTAATTTGAATCATGAATCATGATTGATATCATGCTACTCATTGTTGATTGTAATCATGATCATCTTTATGATA
>MU225736.1:729078-742707 GCA_018584345.1 Thuja plicata
CCCGCCGCACCGAAATTGAGGCCCTTTTTTTTCGCGTACCCGAAACTCGTCCCCCCGTCCCCCCGTACCCCCGTACCGGTGTAACACTGCTTATTTGAGAAGCGTTGTGGATCGAACTTATGGGGAATATTATAAAAAGCCAAGGAAGAAATCGATTTCATTATTATGCATATGTGAATGTTGCTTTGGAGTTTGGTTTTTTGGGAATTGGAAGAAAACAAGGGTTTCTGCAATTCTTGCATTGAAGGGTGACAATTCTTCAATCAACTAGCAATTTGAGATGGTGAGAGATCCATCAAATTTTGCTGATCTGTGATAGTTTCATTCAGAAACCATATTTGAGTGTAACCTGAAGTTTTTGGTGAAAGATTGGAGAGCTGATTCCATAGACGGCTTATTTCAGCGATTTGTAGAATTAATTGATAATTGTCGACCATTTTCATGTTGGTCGTACGTCTTCTAACAACCTACGTGAGGGTTGTGGCTATGGCATGAGTTTCTAGGGCTCAACGCTTTGAATTTGTCGTGTATTTCTGTTTTATGGTGATGTCTAGCAGATTGCAAAGGGGTTGCTACAAAATCGATAAGTTTCCAGGCCAAATTCAAGTGGTGTGATTCATCCAGGTTAAATTCAGGTTTTCCTCAGTTGCATTTTAGTTTTCAGAATTTAATAAATCTTTCTTCATGCATTGTATATACCTATAAATCAATAAGAAGTCATCACAGTTCAATGCATTGGAAAATTGTTTCAGAATTACTTTAATGCAAAGTTATTATCTTACCTAGCAACACTTTATAAAAATTCAAGGAATTGCATATTTATTTCAAAAAATCAGTCATATATATCATTTGCATAGCAAATTAGTGGCCTAGCAGAGTTAGAACCTGCAGGGGTTCTTACAAAATATTAGGTAAGTCTATGAAGTAACTGAGATCAAAATTTATCAAACAGCAATCTAGCTACTGTTAAGAATTTATCAAACGTGGAATTTATTAAAAGTGGAAACCATTTTGAAGTGATCCAAGATTTTCATTTTGACTGAGGGAAGGAGTTTTGTAGGGGTAATTCAATATTTGAGAAAGCTTATCAAATCATATTCCATAATTGCAATGATTTACATTCCATAATGGCAATTGGTAAGTCCTTTATATGGGGTAGAACTCAACAATGGACATTTGTTTAGTTAAAGTAAAAGATTAGCAAGGCACCAGTTTTGGCAGCTACTATTTTAAGTGTAGACCAATGTTAAGGATAAAATTAAATATATTAATTATATATTAAAAATAAATATATACATTATACATTTTACATTATTTTTAATTTATTATTTATTATATAACTATTAATATATATTAATAGTCAATGCTAATTTAAATTAAACTACTTTATAATATTAATTATAAACTATAGGGGTTCGTTGCTTCCTCGTCAAATGGCCATCAATTATAGTGCGTAATAGTTATAATTTTAAAATTAGTGTATAATATTAATTATATAATTGATCGCATCGGAATCCATGGGGTGAGGCATGTAGAGAGCTCAGGTCATATTGAAACTGTGATTTAGAGAAAATTTATTAGCTGCTTCGACACTATCTCACATGCCCCCCGCAATTTAGGATGATTGCAGCCCTTTCAAATTCGATTGATGACCACCATTGCTCCTCCCCATCCTTTGTTTAGGGTTTTCCAAAGGTCGGAAAGAAAACCAAAGGGACAAAATAACAAACAGTTTCCATGCCGATTACGCATTGACTTCGCTTTCGTTATGGAATCAGCCCTATTTTTGAGTGATTCGTCAATTTTATGAGTTTTTTGTAGGGTTTGTAAGTTTTGCAATGATTTTTACGTTTTGTTTGCCATTTTTTAGGGATTTTAATATGATTTAATGCGCTTTAAATGCAAAAAGGTCATTGAAAATTGGGTCAAACTGGTTAACAATTAAAGCTATTAGATTTCCACAATCCATGTAATCGAATCCAGAAATCATAATAGTGGTCAACAATTTTTTCATGAATCAGGATTTTTTAGGGAGATTTCCACAATCCATGTAATCGAATCCAGAAATTATAAACTGACTCTAGCATTCAGGATTAATCGGGCATAATCAGGATTTTTTGCAGATTATTGCTTCTATGGAACAAACTAAAAACCTAAAAAAACATTGGGATTTGTCCTAAAATTCATATGAAAAAGGTTAGGGTTTCCTATTAACATATATTTCTAAAAAAATGTTTGCAATAGAGTTTTCCAAACTTTTTCCATACTATACGACTTGAGACGTGTAAAAATAAATCGCAAGCTTTAAATGTCAATTCATATTTCTGTATTTGTCTTGCAACTTTGCAAAGAGGAGGTTTCAATCATTGATTGTTCAATTCAATGCGCTAATGGTTATGGAAGCCACTCATTGTTTCAAAGCCAATTGATAAACATTATATTGAGTAGTGACTTCGGCAATGACGTATAGAATACAAGCTCAAAAAAAAAATCACTTTTATCTTCTAAGGTAACTTCTCTTTCCAAACATGCTCTCAAGGCAGTGAGGTTCAGATATGACCACAGAGTGCATGCGGTGACAAATCCTCTTGGAATAAGGAGAAGAAAGGAGTGGATTCATCACTCCACTTATACAAGGATTTGGGGCCTCAGGTTTACTCTTCATCCCCAAAGGGTGTTGAAGAAGTTGGACTTGGAATAGGCATTGAAGGCTGGAGCAATAAACTATTTGGCACAAGCATCTACCTTCATAGTTTGTTATTTCTTTTTGGTTTCGTTTTTTGGCATTTTAGGTTTGGTGACTTTTGTTTTTTTTGTTTTTTATAAAAATTGATACAATCAATTTTAAAATGGTTCAATTCTGTTTTTAATAGTTAAATATCACATTTAAAATATTTGATTTTAAAAAAAATTATGATTAATATATATATAAATTAAAACTTTAAGCCCCCTATCTTAAAAGTTGGCCCACCTCAAATAATGGGGCCAGCCCACTAATTGTAGGGTTCAATTAAGTAGTATGTAATGGAAGGATCCACTCTCCCTCAGTCTGGGAGAGGAATCCAATACCAATGCACCGGTCGGTAGCTTTCCTTCAAAATGGAGCAAATCCTTCCAAATGCTCACTGCTTTTGTCTCTATGGCATCGGTTCGGACTCCGGAGTAAGCAACTGGATTGATCTACTTGTGCCATTGGGGTTGGTCCCAGCCAAAACCCAATGTGATTGGCTGGACCAAGACCAACAAACTGCTTTGTCTTCCAGAGGTTCAGCTAGACCTCCGGAAGATAAATGGCTAGAACCTTCCAAAATTATAGTTCTATATCTTCCTACCCACACATTCTTATAATATATTTAGAATTTAATATTAAGTTATTTATTATTTTATAATTAAAAAATTGCAAATGAATATTAGTTGACTTCAATGATGAAACTTTTTTGGAGAATTTCAACTTGGACAAACTTAATCCAAAATTTATTGTTGCTGAACACGAACATGGATCTCATGACATAGAAAGACATCAATGAGATCCCTATGGCCCAACCTTGATTGACCTATACAATGTTTCTGCTCACTTTCTGCAGCATTTTATAAGCCACTTGTGAAAGAAAGAGGAAAGAAGATATTAAAACTAACCCATTGCTAAGATTTTATCAACAGATATAACCTTTCAGCAGAGATCAGGACTACTCCAAGTTCAAACATTTTTTATCCACTTCAACTGCTCAGTAACAGATAACTGGATACCATGAATATTATAATTTACAATAGCATTTTTTACCCTCACTTATGCTTTAGCTACTTCTGTGAAACAAGTGCTCATACAGACTGTCAAGTCAGTTCAGGTTGCAGATAGAGGCATCAGCAAAGTGAACATCTACAGTTGGCAATCCCCCAGTCAAGATATTCCTTTAATTTTTCATGCATCAATTTGTTGCTAATTTGTATTTTTTCTTAAGTTTTTGACATATTACACTGCTTTTGGGTTCACAAACCTTTATTCAAGATCTTGTCTAGACTTAAGTCCCAAGTTAATGCTTGACTGTTCAACTTGCTTAGATTTAAAAATACTAATCAAAAAACATTATCTTCAACAGAGGGATACAAAACTCTAAAGAAAGACATAGTTTTCCAGAACATACAAAACTCTATATAATGACTGAAACAATCCACATCCAGGAGCTAAGTCAATATTAGCCTGCCAAGCCACACAAACACCCATCAAACAATACCACTCTATGAACATCTGCTGTGTCGTAGTAGCTTGTTTGAAAATTCTGCCTGAATTTTCAGCTAGAACTCATCCAGTGCATGGTATAATAGAACATTTAACGATTCAGAAAGATCATAAATTCATAATATAACTGAAATTTTAATGGGACTTCTTAACAGAATCTAGACAAGGCAGGAGGAGGCAGCCAACTCTATAATAAAATTGGCCACCATCTTATTATTTAGCATAGGTTGGGAAGAGATTCCAGAAAGCATAGAAATATATTAACCATAATGATAGGCCTCGAGATGTCAATAGACAAAAGCCTTAACAACTCCAAGTTGAAGAATACTCATTGATTATCAACTGACTGGAAAATTGATGTCATATCACACATCAAACTTTCTAGGATTAGATCCAGGATATACCACTTATAAAAGGCCTTTAGAAAGGAAGTTTAAATCAAGGAACATGAATAATTGGGCAGCGGGCTAATAAACTGGCCAACTTTTGAGTAAAATCAGACCAGAGCTATAATTTATGTGTTAACTGAGGATGACAGCATAGACAACAATTTACCTGATAGCAAGCAGCATTTGGATGCAATAAAATAATTAGGAACTTGTCACCTCTGCACGACAAGAATGAAACTTTGAAAAAAGGTAACTAAATTATGACAAATTATTTTCAAGGCGGTATTGACTGACAAAAGCAAACAGATTAGCCTGGTGCATGAGGGGAACTTACATTGAAAAACCCCATCAACGTGCAATATTTCTGAATTTGACTCACAGGCTTTAAAGCTTTATGGAATATTCTATTTTCAGTTTTTTGCATGAACTCTTGGAGGGATCATGTCATGAAGGCAAGCATTTGGATAGGAGTTTGACTGCCTGCATTTTTCCCTGAATTGTCAACTGGTTCCACCACTGTCATTTGGCCTAGACAAGAACCTCCTTGTATGGGTAGGCCCTCAATTAACTAGCTTGTATGCAACTCTGTTATATTCGTGCTTCTAGAGTAGCAGTTTTTTGGATGCCAGCCAGGATGGCCTGCATTAATTATGTGAGAAGAATTGTTGGTGGAAACTGCCAGACCCAAAAGGCCATGATGGAGTTCCTAAGAAAATTCAAACGAATTCAGCATGCTTTGTAAACATTTGGCATGTTCTTTAGGATGGTTAATGTAGATTCTAGGGCTTGGAAAAACTGAAATGCCATTATGTTCAATAAAAGCAACAACTAACAAGGTTAATTGATTGTTGAATTTGACATCAGACCTCGATGATGTTATTCCTGATCCATAAACTAGTGGAGATGGTCCACTACATAATTTATCAACTCAGATTCCACACTTCCCTAACCTTGATTGAAGTTGTTGTTCCGGATGCATAAATATGGAAAAAAATGTCCTTACAATTGCACTAAAGAGTTCTGTAAATCAAAGAACAAAGTAATGGAGTATGTATCTAAAGGCAAATACCATAGGAAAAACACTAAGAATAAGAAACAACAGTAATATAACTTTGGGAAACCAAAATGAGGAAAAATCTCCAAAAGAGTGAGGTGTTGCCCCTCCTCAAGCCACTATCATATGAGCTGTTATAATGGTTTCTTGCCTAAAACAAGGCTTTCGAGGACTCCTTGCCAACAACAGCAATGTACGACAACATTAAAGCTCTCAATGCTCACATGCTCCACAAATCTCTACTACAACTCCCTACAACTCATAAGTTGCCAGCTACAACTTCATATGAACAATAAGAAAGTACTTCCTACCTACAATGACCTATCTAGGAGGTTTATACTGAATGAGCTACAAAAAGGGTCAATGAAGGAAGCTCAAGTGTCCTTGTAACTGAAAGGAGTCATTTTGACACATTTTGGAGCTCATGAACCTTGCAACCCATCTCTGTCATCTTCTGCAACATGTACAACCATGGTAGAACCAAATCTCCACATGCAGTTCTGACGTAGGCAGGTTCAACCCCACTCAAACAATTGGAACACATTCAACTGTGATCAAACCCATCCCTACTACTTTTTCCTTTGTCAGGTCCTGTTGCTTGGTTGCTTCTTCCTCTCTTATCTTTGACAAACAGCATTTGCTACTCAATTTAAGTGTCATTTTTCAAGAATGAGCCTTCAAGTCATGTTAAGCATGAGAGGTTAGCTTCAATGAGAGCATTAAGTGACCAGAATAGCTCACTTGACTGACTTATTTGATCCAACTTCAGATCAATTCCATCCTAGAAATGTAACATGAAGCTCTGGTGAAGGATAATTTGAAGTCCAGGCTTCCAAAACTAATGGAGCACACTATTCCATGTTCCAGTTTTGTGAAGGTTACTCTAAATCATCCTACATTGCCTTCTATAAATAGAATATCAATAGGTGTTAATATTAATGTAAAATGTATGTGAAGAAATCTTCGGGAAGCAGAAGTCTCGTATTGAGTGATACAAGAAAGAGATCGAAACACTACTTTTTTCCATAACAATGTTGAAGGATAAGAAGCAAGGGAATCTCCTTACCTCTCTCAGGTCCTTTGATGGGAATCAGCTCTCTTCTCTCAGAATGATTTTGAAGAGGTCATTCATTACTATTCCACTCTATTTACCGAGGATACCCCTTTGGCAAGGGAGGAAGAGGATCTTATTTTGGAGTGCATTCCCTCATTGGTCTCTAATGAGATGAATGATTTGTAGAACAAACCTATCACTTTAAATGAATTAGAGGGGATTGTGGTCCAGATGAAGAAAAGAAAAGCCCCTAAACCTGATGCTTTTCCAATAGAATATTACCAGAGTTAGAGATATTCTCAAACTGGACCTTCTAGAGGTGGTTTTGGAATCTCAAAGGAATAAACAGATGCTAAGAGCCACAAATGCTATGTTCCTTGTTCTTTTCCAAAAAAGGGAGCGGATTCATTGGACTACTTTAGACCTATAGCCTTGTGCAATGTAGTTTACAAAATTATTACTATAGTTGATTGCAGAAAGACTTAAGTTGTGGCTTAGTTCTTTAATTTTGGAGGAGCAATGGGGTTTTGTTGCTAGTAGACAAATTTTGGATGGGGTTGTTGCTATTGAGGCTATTCATTCCATGGCAACCTCCAAAGAGAAGGTTATGTTTATCAAGCTTGGCATGGCCAAAGCCTATGACCATGACAATTGGACTTTTTCGGAAAAGATTTTGGAGGCTTTCGGGTTTGGCAGTGAGTGGATCAAGTGGGTCATGAGTTGTTTCACCTCCTCCTCTTTCTTTGTTCTCATTAACAACGAATCCTATGAGCTCTTTGGCGCTTTTCAAGGTCTTCACAAAGGGGATCCTCTTTCACTTAATTTATTTTAATGGCTGAAAGCTTGGGGAGATTTATCAAGTCTTGTGTGAGGTAAGGGTAGATTCAAGGTTAGAATTAAGGTAACAGATTGCCTCCCCACTCTACAGTTTGTGGATGATACCGCTCTGATGGGCCTAGCAAGAATTAACGAGGTAGTCAATCTAAAAGGTCTTTGGATATTTACTTGGCAGCCTCAGGGCAAAGGATTAATGAGGACGAATCCTCCATATTCTTCTTTAATACTCCTAAACCTATTCAATCCAGGATTGCTCAGATTCTTAGATTTCAGATCGGTGCTCTTCCCTTTGGTTGTCTTGGTACCCCCATTGCTATTGGCTCTCTGTTGAGTAGGTTTTGGCAAGATGTTCTTGATAAGTTGAATCATTATTCATTGGACCAACAAGTGGCCTTCTACTATTGGGAGAGTGACTCTTCTCAAGTCAGTGATTCAGGTTCTCCCTATATATAGGTGTTTTGTGTAGGCGGCTCCTTCAAGCTTAATTCATGAGTTTCATGTCCTCTCCCGACAATTCGTATGGACTAGTAATTTACTTTCAAAGAAATGGAGTTTGGTTAAGTGGGAATCTATTTATAGACTGAAACAAGAAGGGGGTCTTGGTCTTCAACGGACAACTCTTAATGGTCAGGTGTTGGAGGCTAAACTCTATTGGAGGAGATGTTGTCATCAAGACCAAAATTGGGCTAGGATCCTTACTTCTAAGTATCTAAGAGGAGTAGAGTATTGTTGTTCCTCATTTTTAGCCTTGTGGTCAAAGGCCATATGATTTGGAGCACTCTCAAAAGAGGTGCTGAATTAATCAAGCAAGGGCTATTTTGGATTTGCAATAGAGGCTTTGAGGCTTTATTCTGATTTGATTCCAGGGATAGGACCCCTCCTATCATATCAATGTATCCGCATTTGCGATCTTTGTGTAACAATTTTCTTGAGGCAAGATGGAGTAAGGTGGAAGACTACAAAATTTCTCAGGTTTCGGGTCAAGTAGAAGTGTTTAGATGGAAAGAACCTCATGAGTGGCCTCCAGGAGGCTCTAAGGAGGATCATCAGGAGCTTGGAAATCTTTTGGCAGGCAAAGCTTGCAATTCCTTAGAGGGGAGAGATATTCTTGCTTGGGGCCCTAATCCAAAAGGGAAAAGAATTATTGCTTCGGGATATAAGGAGTTGGACAGGCAGATTCAGAGGAGAGCAGGGGTACCTTGGTGGAAATAGAGCAAGTTTTCTTGACCTACATGCAACTTTTTTCATATCGCTAGTTGTACTATATAGGTGCCTTGCCTAGGAGAATTTGAGAAAGAGAGGATTTAAGGGTCCTTCTATGTGTGTTTTGTGCAATAATAGTGAGGAATGCTCTTCACATATTCTTGCGCCCCTTCTCTGGGCACATTTGGCACTGTTGGTGGGGATTTGGAATAATGCTTGTGTCCATGCTTCTTCCTTGGTTGAGTTCCAGGGTCTTCTGGGGAATTGCTCAGCTAGGACTTCTTTGCATGGTGCTTGGAACATAGGCCCTTTTTTAATTCTTTGGCAAATCTGGTTGGAAAGAAACAAAAGGATTTTTCAGGATAAGAAAATGTTGAGTCATCAATTATGGATGAGAATTATTCGTGTTCTTTAGGAGACCTTATTTGCTAAATGTGATATGTCCGACCATGTTGATCCAAGTGATTTGGCTATCATTCAGAGGTTGGGTTTAGCTGGTTGCCTATGAGGTTCCTCTCTTCCAAGGCAAGTCACGGGCCAAAAGTGGCCCGTCAAGATGGTTGTTGGTTTCCCCCTCCTCATGATGTGTTGAAGATAAATACTGATGGTTCTTCTAAAGGTAATCTTGGGCATGTTGGGATAGGTGGAGTTGATAAAGATAATTCTAGGGTTGTCCATTTCTTCTTCTCTTTGTATAAACATCAACATGCTAACAACTTTATAGAAGCTCTTGCTATCCTTTATGCCATGGAAAGAAGTTGTACCCTTTGGTCGGACAAAGATCATCTGTGAATCTAATTCACAGATAGTGGTTGATATGTTGAATAAGCAAAAGGTGAAGGGAATGAACTCGCAATCGGCCTTGGTTATCAACAAAATTGTGAGACTTTGTAGATCTTTGGATTCTATTACCTTCTACCATATTTCTCACAAATGGAACGAGGTAGCAAATTGCTTGGCAAAATAGGGTTCTAAGTAGACAGGGATGCAGAATGTTGGGAAATTTGGACGCTTGTCCACAAAGCATTCTAGGATATTAGAAGAGCTAGTTTTGGAAGACATGAGAGATTATTTGGGAGTTTTGAGAGAGCTTTGACTGGTTGGTTGTTTTCTTTCTTGTTGTTTAACTTGTTGGTGAGCTTGTTGGCTATTGCTGCTTTGTACTGATCTTTGTTGATTAATGGATTTTTACACCTCTTAAAAAAATGTAGAATGTATGAACCAAAGAAACAAGACTTGCATGAACTCGACAAGCCTGAGGCAAGCGAAGCTAGCCGAGTCTAGGAGACTCGGCCTTCGATTCTTGGTTAGTCTAAGCCTAAACTCAATCATTTCTAATTTTCCTTTTTAACTTAAGAAATTTCAATGCTTGTTTGGTTTATGACAAGCCCATCTAAGAGTTTGAAAAAATATGAAAATGTGTGCACTGTGAAGATTTGTATTTTTTCAAAGGTCATCATTTGGGCTTGGTGATAGAGGCTACGCCCTCAACACCTAGGGTGTTGCCTTCTGACCCTATGAGGGGCGCTTCCCCAGACCCTCCAGCAAGAGGCATTGCCCTGAAACCCCTACGAGGGGTGTTATCCCTACCCTGCTTTAGTGTTGCCCCCAAACCCCCATCAAACTATAAGTCCGAGCAAGTATTAGGCCAATGATGAATCATGATCATAAAAATCTACAAAATACATATCCCTTGTAAAATTGTGCATAATCACAGCCAAACCCACAATCAAGGATTATCTTGCTTCATAAATTGGACAACTTGTTTAGTATACAAGGACCGCCATAGGCTAAGTTGGCATGTTATAGTCCTTGTACTGCTAATACAAATTAAGTCATAATTGGCAAGAAATGTCATATTTGTGATGCAAAATCCATGCCTTGCATAGACAACTCATAGAAGAATCATGTCTATGAATATCCTAGCTAAAATCAAAATAGAATATAATCATCTATCTTTTTACTTAACCACTTCTCTTTGCTAATGAGCTTGTCAACAAAACATGCAGTCTTAAAGGCTTTAAAAAAAATTAATAATGAATTCCTCACTTAAATATGCATATTACACGAGGTTGGGGACTGGCTCGATTGGTGAGAGCTTCTTGTGGTAAAGCACGAGGTCACAAGGTCTAGTCTCCCCCCAAACCACATGGTACTCAAGGACATGCCACGCCATCATCACCCAACATACTACAACTTATAGGGGGTGCTACACCCGATTCCTTCAGTATATATATATATATCACACCAGTCATTGAGACACAAGCAAACATCATGGCTACATCATCATCCAAGGCCTATCTTAGATGACAATGCAAGACTTGTCGTGATGTTGGGATGAGTAATGCAATCTTCTCTAAGCCATAGACTTATAATTTTAGTTTTGATATCATGGATTTCATATTCCATGAGTTTTGTATACGTTTGATAATATTTATATATCTAAATGTGTTATTTCCTTCAACTATATCTGAATTTATAGTTATACTTATGTGATTGATGTATAGTTACATATGTGATCCTAGCTTCTATTTAATGATGCTATTGTGTGTTTAAGGCTTACTTATTAAAGGGTGCATGAAACAAGTTTTAAACCCTTAAAAATCTCCAAATTTCTTGTGCTTTTCGATTTGTTTAGTTTTTGCTGAGTTTGGGCGCCAAGTCCAAGTCCGAATCAAAAATCTCGTAAAATTGCTAAGGACAAACTAGATCATGAAATGCGCACAAGATAGCTAGAAAGAGGAATTACTTAAAAAATATTCACAAAGTCTTCGCAAAACCATTTACAAGATAAGCATGGTTTCTGGATATGAGACAACAGAAAACCCTCCAAAAGGATTGTATAAACAAAATTGAACTTAAGAAAGCGACTAACACAAGTGCCTGACTAAGTAGAACTTTTCTGAACCATTCAACAATTAATTTAGCATACAAGATATTTATAATGAGACTTAATTCATGTTTGCAAACACAGATTAATGAATTACCTGATTTCCTCCGACCAGAACTGCACTTTGCATCCTTGTCTTCGTTGTGTCAACTGGGTGCATAATACTTTCACCAAAAGCCCCAGCCAAACCACCCCAGAGAAATTCTCGTAAGACTAAGATCCATATAAGAACACAAATAATTATTGTGCTGCTGTTTAACGTCCATGTAAAAAAAGAATACAAATGATAGAAAGGAACAACATAACATTAAATATCCGAATAAGACAAAAGCCACTGAATACATCTAAAATATTACAGTTCATAAACCCTGAAATAATCTGACATATTAAGACTGTACATGGAATAAGATAGAAACGGGTAATGAACCAGAACAAAATCTCCGTCGTAATACCCTACCATAGAAATGTATTTTTTTCCCCAAAATCTTTATTAATTAATAGGACATTGTCAGCTCGGAAACAGCATCATCCGGAGAAGTCGCTCACATCAAAGAAACGTTCACGATCCTCCAAGTTAGTCTCGCAAGATTTCTCAATGCGGTGAGTCTATCAACTCACAAAGAGTTATCCATTCATTGAAGAACTTGTGAGAAGGAAGTTTCGCACCAACTATTTTATGCATGAGTTCTTCATTTATCAAAACCATGCAGATTTTCTTCGGGAGCTATTCGGAGCATAGATATTCGATTTTTCAAGCAATTTCAGTGTCTAAACAGATTGAAGTAAAAAGATTTTCCTTGAAGTAAACAAATTTTCCTAAATTCGCAACATGTGATCTTAATTGTCTAGCACATGCGCATATCATAATTGAACTTCGCTTAAATAACTATGAAGTACAGAATTATTTGTAGAAGGTAGAAAAGTTATGGTGTGTACTCACTTGGAAAACCACCTTCTTTGACAGGCACAACTGTTCTGAGCACATTGCCATTGCCATTGCCATTGCCATTACCATTAACATTCACATTCTCCTTGGGCAACTCCGCCATTGGCAGCCCCCTCGCTCTGTTAAGCTTACACAGCCACTTTCTCCTCGTATTTTTGCTCAACTTGAGACAGAGGCCGGGAAACTAAATTAAAATGGCCCCGTTTGTAGCGGCTCCCACCCTGACAATTGTTTAATCAAATTTAGAGGGAACTTTTATCTACGTTAAAAACGCTCCAAGGCAGTCATTTTAGGGTTTAGATATGGATTCTCTCAAAATTGCCATATTCAAATCTTGTTTGGTTTTTTTGTGCAGCCGGTTGTTCTTTATGGGTGTGAATTATGGGCCAGCAACACTTCAATGGCATAATGGAAGCAAATCGAGAGAATCTAAAAGCGTTTGATCACAAACAAATTTAAAATCAAAAACATTGTCTCATATGATCAAGCAAATTTAAAATCAAAAGCATTGTCTCATATGATATCATGCCAAGTCAAACAGGGGTTGCCCCTATCGAGGCACTTGTTATGGTTTGCCTCATAAGCTATCTAAAAATAATCGAAAAAATGGAAGGAGATAGATGGCCTAACGTTGTCTTTAAGGCCTCGTTTGGTTGGGGAATTGGAATTTGACTCAAAACCTGATTATCTCAAAATCGGGTTTTGAAATTCTGGTTTTGCATCTTCCGAGACCGTTTGGTTGACCCAAAAGATGGATTAGTCAATCCATCTTCTGTGTTTGGTTGCCAATTTCAAAATCGAAATTGGAACTGACAAATTCTAACTTCTGTGTTTGGTTCAACAATTTCGAATTGGAATTGGAATTAAACACTCCATGTTTTATGTTTGGTTCTACATTTCGAATTGGATTTGGAATTCGACAAAGACTATAATTTTTTTATTATTATTTAATAATGTTTAATTTAATGTTGTGATTTATTTTGTCCATTTTTTTATTTGTTTTATTTTGAGTTTTTTTA
>MU225736.1:756942-769067 GCA_018584345.1 Thuja plicata
ATGTATATATATATATATATATATATATATATATATATATGCACATGTATTTCTACTCTATGATGTAGGCTTGCATGTACCTGGCTTCATAGGTCTGAGCATGCCCTCAAAATCCTCGATTGTTGTTGTTGTTGTTGTTACGGAGATAGTATCAAGTTCTCGCAAGAATAAAACCTACCCTTGGTCCTTTGTTTATGATCCTTTGCACCTGGGTTGGGTACTCTTGAGTTAGTCTTGTATATGTTTCTCTTGGATTGATGGTATTTGTTATGTTATTTGGTTAGCGTTGTTGTCTTAATTGATTTTGGAATTATTGAACCTTAGGACTTGTTTGGGTATAGGTTTATGTGAGTGGTAATTCTCTTTCTGTTAGGATTAAATTTTATATCTTTTATAGAAGGATAACTAGTTTGAGAAAGTAATATAATATGGTATTAAAATACCTTATAATAAGTTTTATAAAGTGTATTCATAAATTAATTTTTTCTTATAAAATAATAATTAAATAGGTATATGTACACATAGGCATTGTTATGGTTTGACATAATCATAACAATATAAGAATAAATAGTTATACGTAGAAACAATAGAAGAAAGAAACTAAACACAGATAACACACAGATTTAACATGGTTCACCTAAAACCTGGGCTACGTCCACCTACACAACCATCTAGCCTTTCTTATTATCCAGCAAAAATGTACACAACCTTACAATGCATTAAACATCTCAAATTCTTATAACATGTGTTTTAGGGCAACTTCTAAAATTGACCATTTTAAGGTTTAACAATGTCGATCTTCTTTTTCCGTAAAAAGCAAATCTCTTTCCTGAAAAAGCAACAAAAAAATTTAGCCCTTCGGACTGGCCACCGGTTCGGGGCTACCGCCCCTCACCTCGGGCAACTACCAGACATGTCACCACAATATCAATGTTGGATTAGGCTGAAAGCTAATCTCCCAAGAACACCTGCATGCAAACCTGTCACATGGAAGAAGCAAGATACAGACAGAAGAAGAAAGCTATGGCAGCCAAAAAGCCAGAGACATGATATCCATGTTGAAAGAATAAATTTCTATTATCAACAAAAATGAATACAATATAATCTCCTTTTAATGAAATGCAAAGCGGTGAATCCTTATAAAAGGATACCGAAACCCTAAAGGGAAAACCCTAAAAGAGAAGCCTAAGTTCAACTTAAGCGTAGAGTATAATAGACTAATAATTAAATGAATTAATTATTAGCTATAATATGACTACTCTAACACCCCCCCTTAAGTGTAACTTAGGGAGAAGCTAAACAACTAAGGACTAAAGGATGCATGAAAACAAAATGCATGAAAGGAACTATGGGTCCTGGCAACTAGGCCTGTTCAGGTACCCAAGTACAAGAAATAAACTAGATGAAGGAAACTGAGCCTTTAATCTAGGGAAAGTCCCAAAGAGAGGAACAAGAAAGAGCAAGAATCATCTCTGAAGCATGAAGCTGTAAACTCTGTCAGAAGAAACTACTGGAACCCCCACTAAAGTGCATGACCAGGTAGAGAAGACAAAGTATGAAGAGCTGATCAATCAAATCAAGGAAGCAATAGAACCAACAGGTGAACCCCCATAATGCTGAACAGGGAGAGGTGACAGGAACACTGAAATGCAATGCCAGAAACATCTGCAGAAAGAAGAATCAGGAACACCAACAGTGCAACAGAAGTATAAGCATAGGATAAAGGGCAGTGTCACTGACATATATCATGGGCTAATGTCGTGGAAGGTACGCTCACTTGACAAAGGTGGATGAGCACAAAATGACATAACATCATAACCCCCCATGACACTTTATAACAGAGTGCAAGTACAACACACAAGGTGCTCAAAATCCCAGATATGCAGAAGTAGGCACTTTATCTCAGTGCATTTATAGAAAAAAGATGCAACAGAAGAGAAGCATACAAGCTCAGAATTCAGAAAGAAGAGTGAGCCAGAAGAACAGTAGAAGAGATCCCAAGACCTGTAAAACCCAAGTAATCCGCTAGAGTGTAAAAAATGCCAAACTCAGAGGAGAGAGAAGCTATAGAAGAATCTAGAAAAAAATACCCCTGTAATTAAATATTTCACTGAACCAGCTTTCCGACGATATCTGGTTTGCCAAAAATGGATTCCGGATGAGCAAGATATGGCTCCCGGAAGGCAAACAACAAATATCAGACTTCAACAATAAAAAACACTATCAAAATAGTAGATCCAAAATTTATAATCACCATAATCGGAAAGAGCTTGGAAAGATCTTTCTGACGATATAACGAAGTCCAAAAAAGGCCTCCGTATGCTCCAGATAGAGCGAAAAAGGCGATAAGGGCTCAAAAACCCAGGTTTTAAGCCCCTGGGGCTACAAAAATAGGCCCCTGGGTGCATGGCGCGTGCAGGGGCTGAACCCGGAGCACGTGGTCACGGATATGACCACAGGCTAAGTAAAGGGGGCCAGGCCGGAGCCCCTGGTCTGTAATAGGACCAGCCGCCAGTGCTAAAAGGCTCACGGGGGGCAACAAAAAACCGCTGGGTGGTTCCCGAGCGGCGCGCAGCTGGGAGCGAAGCAGTGCAGGGGCGCTGAGGAGACGGGGGGTGGTGGCAAAGGGGGATCGGTAGTGTAGTGGTCGGCGGGGCCGGGAGGCGACGGTGGGCGGGCCGCAGGGGCGCAGCTGGCAGGGCGACGGCCGGGCGCTGGTGGCGCCAAATAATTTGCACAGACTGCGCATAGAAAATCATAAAAAAATAATTATTTTTTTGAAATTTTCTTGAAAAACATGCCCGTACTACCCTAGTAGGGCAAAAAAATTCTCCCAGATGCTCCGGTGTCCAAATCAGACGAGTTTTATATAGATTCTGGGGTTTTTGGGCCTTTCAGACGTAACCGTGAGGTCGATTTTGGTCCAAAGTGCTCCAAAAAATAGAGACCCCTTAGATCCAATAAAAAATACCAAAAAACCTCTAAAACCCTCTGTGTCTGGTACGCTTCAACGAAACACAAACAACGAGCAACAAGCGAGCTCTGATACCATGTTGGATTAGGCTAAAAGCTAATCTCCCAAGAACACCTACATGCAAACCTGTCACATGGAAGAAGCAAGATACAGACAGAAGAAGAAAGCTATGGTGGCCAAAAAGCCAGAGACATGATATCCATGTTGAAAGAATAAATTTCTATTATCAACAAAAATAAATACAATACAATCTCCTTTTAATGAAATGCAAAGCGGTGAATCCTTATAAAAGGATACCGAAACCCTAAAGGGAAAACTCTAAAAGAGAAGCCTAAGTTCAACTTAAGCGTAGAGTATAATAGACTACTAATTAAATGAATTAATTATTAGCTATAATATGACTACTCTAACAATCAACACCTACTACATGATCAGTCGCCACAATATCAACAAGGCATATGGGTGCACACATATGCATATGTTTGTATATATATACAAATATAAGAATTAAATAATTATATGTATTTATAATTTATTAAATAATATTGCTATAGGATTATATGGAAATACTATAGTAATTATTAAATTATTAAGTAATTACCTTGAGAGGAATTCTTTGATGGCTAGGGTAAATAAAAGTAATCTAAGAGATGGTAAATATATATTATGCTAAAAGGAAATATGCATTAATCTTCCTAAAGTAAATTAAATAAGAATGGTAATAAATAGTAAATTATATACATGAATAACCTGCAACTAATGGATAAATTAATATTTAAGCTAATGCAGTTCTAAACTATTAACCAACATTTGGTTACGAATGGTTGCAACAATTGGATTTTCCCGTGCAACCAATCTTGTAAGATACTTATTGGAGGAGTTTGGAAAGAAGGAGGAGGTTGGTGGAAGAAGCATAACATAATTTCATAGAAGACACTCTTGTCATATTGTAGATCTCAATATATATTTTCTCTTTGATTGCATTGTGGGAGTTTTTGGTTGCATCCAGAGAAGAGTTCGTGTTTGTGGAGCGTGAAGGAGGTCATAGAATTGGTTGGAGTGATCTAGGACTTCTCCCTTAATGATTTCTCCATAGGACTCCAAGTAGGATCTATCCTGGAAGGAGATCCTTCATATGTGCTAGTTGTACTTGTGTGTGTGTGTATAATTGTTTTGTTTTTCCTTCTCTAGTGTAGACACCTAAATCTGAATAACACATCTAATCACATATAGTGCCTTCTAGGACATTACCAACTAAGTAATTAGTCATTACCTAATTGATCTATGTTATTCCCTAGCCTGATTAATTCATTTAATTGGCTATAGTCTGAATAATTATTAAATGACAACCCATGGCCTAATAGTTAATTAAATCCCATTTCCCCTATTAGATTGAATGAATGTATTTATTCATTTAATTTAATTCATATTACTTGTGATTTAAATAGTTAAATATATTCTATTTAAGCACATGGATTCATTACCTTAACCCCTAACCTAGACAATCCCAACCACCTAACCCCGAGTTCAAACCCATCCCAGCCCCTTCACACATGTTAATCCTTCTTCATTATCTAGTTAACCCTAATCAATTAATTAATCCCTCCACTCATTCTCTCTCCTCCCATCTCTATCTCCCTAATCACCTATCTTAAACCCTAAACCTAATCCTAATCTCTCCCTAAGCTTGTCACATTCCTAATCCTTGGATTAGGAATTCAACCCTTTCCACAAAGTCAACTTTCTCAAGCTCTCTCTTATCCCCTCACCCATACCTCCTTAAGACCCTCATAAATGCCTCATTAATGCTCTTACAACCCTCATTACTCACCTTATCCCTAAGAGTCTTCTCTTATCCCTTTGAACATGGACCAAAATAGTTGCATTCTTCATCCTCTCTCCTTGTGACACATGTCACAATGAGAGGCACTTAAAGAAGCACAATCCTTGTGCTCTCTTATAGGTGCATCTGAACCCCTCTTCAGCTTTGCATCCTGACCACTCATTCTGAGTCCACTTTCCTATAAGTAGAACATCTTCCCTTCGCAAATTTAATCCATCTTTTATGTAAACTTATAATGTCACTTTGAAGAACACCTCTTGAAGCTTGGAGCACACATCATCCTTGAGCACACATCCATAAGCATGGACACATCAAAGAATCAAAAGGGAGCTTGGATTCGGTTTTAGGGAGGTTTGCGCTTCCTTAGTTTCTTATTGTTTTAAGTTTTCCTTTTCAGTCCAATCTTGAGTGTAGTATTGATTTATTAGTTATTGAATGCTTTAATATTATTATTGTATTCCTTTATAACTGATTTTCACCTCTCACATTTCTGGCACGCTCAGTGGGACCCACTTCATGAGTTCTTACTAATCTTTTTAACATGTTTTCTGGAGTTTCTATCAGTTTGTAGGTTTGCAAGTTTTATAGGCGTCTTGGCCCAAAACAAAATCTGCCACCGCATTCAGATCGATGTTTCTGGTTGAAATGATAGTAAACTCGCCCATATTTAGTGACAGTCAAAGTCAGGCCTATAAGTGGCACCTCCACCGTTTGACACGCAAACAGAGGCGAGTCGCAGGCTTCATAAATTTTTTTTAAATTTTTTTTTAGTTTTAGGGTTTTTACCCTATTTTTAGGGTGGTTTTCCACCCCAACCACTGCATGACTTCCAACACCCACACCACATCCCCCTTTCCCAACTAACGCCCAAGCTTAGTTTTCATCTCATATTACTAACTGTGCACTTGCTTATTTAAACGTTAAAAATTCCCCCCTCCTGTTGCATGTGGGACTAAAGTCCCTTCCCTCTCCCCCGCGTCGTACTTCACTCTTCCTCCCCCGTAGCTCTTCCTTCTCCACCACCCATCACTTACCTCTCCACCCGCACCACTCACTTACCACCCCACACCTCCTCTTTCGCCACCTCTTCTCACAACCACTTTTCTCCCTCCACCTATCGCTCACTACCACTCCCTCTCTCCCCCGCCACCACACCTCCCTACCCTAACTACCCCGCAACACCTCTCACCTCCCCACCTCTGCTCCTACCCCAAACACCTCGCGCCAAACCCTTCCTCCCTCTGCCCTACACCCCTCGCCAAACCCCCGCCACTCTCTTCTCTCCTGAAACCCCATAGCCTCCTCCGCCCGCCCTGCGTTGCGCCTCCCCGCAACCTCCTCTGCCCGTGCTGCGTCTCCTACGCCTACGCTGCACCTCCCCACAGTCTCTTTGCCAATGCTCACAACCCTATCTCCACTCTACCTCAACCCTCCAAATGGGCTACTCGATCCAATCCATAGTCACCATGTGGTAGGAGGCCACATCAGCCGCACAGTCAGTAGAAGACCCCGCCTTTTTTTGTTTTACATAGATATTTTTCTGATGTTAAAATTGACATCCATTTGACTGTCATTTTACAAGGTTGTTTATTTTCTGTGACGGTCACCAAGACGTCAGATTTAACCTTGCAGGTTTGATGACATCAGCACAGACTTAGGCCATTTTTGAACTTGCAAAAACCATACCGAGCCCCTTTCACAGAAACGACCATAACTATTACATAAAAACTCCATTTTTTACGATTTGAAAAGTGCCAAAAAGTTGACTCAAAGGGATATTCAAATTTTTAGACCACTTTGTCAGATTCCTCCTCCAAAAATCAGGTGAAATGTTCAAAATCCCCCTTTATTTTATGCTCTAACCTAATCAAATCAGATCCAATCTTGAATGCACAAAGAATTGAACCAGGCTATCAAACATTTCATTTTGGATCTAAAATTAAACAAGCTATCAAATATTTTGTTTTGGATCTTAAAATTGAACACAACAAATCGCGCATCTCCTTTTTAGTTTAAAAATGAATAGCAAATCACACACTCCTTTTTTGTTTAAAATTGAACAAGGCACTCACACTTCAAATTTGGGTCTTTAACAATTGAACATGGCAATCACACATTTTCTTTCAATTGCACTAAAATCAAGCACAATCAAATCTTGAATGCCTAAAGGATCAACACTTTGTTTCAGGTTTTGCACTCAAACAAGCAATCGAAACTTTCATTTTGGGTCTTTAAAAATTGAACAACTCAAACAAACTCATTCTTGAATGCATAAAGACAACTGAACAAGGCAGACAAAATCTCATTTTGGTGCTCATAAAAAGAACAAGCTTGCTAGTTCATTTTTGTTTTAGCTCTAAACATGTTGCCTAACTTATCGGGAATCAATCATGTGTCTTGCGTCCTTGGTGCACTTGCACAAAATTTTGTAGATCGCAACCTCAATTCACGCACTATCCTCTCCCACTTTCTTTCATGGTCATTGGTGCAAGAGAAAGGTGATTGTGAACGTTCAAAACTTTCAAAATTGCTTAGAGAGGCCTATCCAGAAGAAGCACAAGCCCTTCTAGAAAATGACCCCAAACTGGTAAATCCTTCAGCTGGTATTGAAATAAGGTAGATCCAAAGGTCTGTCTATATCCTTTCAAGCTCAAGCGGGTCATTTTTTATGGTAGTCCATACTGGGTGAACTCCCCAGCATACTGATATGATCAAACTAGGCTCTTAAGTGAGTCAAATCGTATAAACCGATTGCAAGGAATCCATGAAATCACTAGCAACTGATAAACTAGCAGCCTACCCGTTTCACCTTTGTAACTTGATAATCAGCTGGGCAAGGAAGATAGTAACTTCCCAAAGAAACTTGCACATTCATGCCACCCTGAGCGTTTGGAGTCGGATAATACGACATCATGAATAGAGCTTCGTGCTTGGTGATGGTTGTATTCTGATTAGCTCTTGTGTGTGTGTCTACGTATGCAAGCAAAGGTTTTCAAGCTCACCACATCCTTAAGGTAGAAAGTGATTGTGTGTTTCTTCAGTGTTACAAACCTTGTGAAAAATAGTTCTTGAACATACACGATCTGAAAGTTTTTGAAGTCCTTTTTCCAAAGAGATTGACATTTTATGCTTCTTACAAAGTTGCTTTGCCACTTGCAAGACTGTTTGTTCACAATTTTCAAAAACTCATCACTTGTTCCAAAATACAAAAACAATCCAAAGAACACTTTCCATAGTCACTGCCTAATCCTGAAACAATGTCAGATTGAATTCATGTCCCATTTCAACAAGCACCAAAAAGTGAAGACTCCTTTGCCTCATATCTACCGCAAACAAAATACCATAACCAAAGAGGCCAAGAAATATCAACATATCATTGAAATCATTGAGGTAGAAAACCATAAATGTGAAGAATACAAAAAGGTACATTACAACTACAAAATTATTTGCTTTATGGAGTTCATCAACAATGCCTTCATTCGCTTTGAGCACTGTGAAAATCCAACATATCATCAAGTTGTTATGCAAACATACATCCTTGAGATCACACACTATGACTAGTAGCTTCATCACTACAATCAGTCACTCTTCCTCTTCTTAGATCACTTAGCATGCATTTTAGGATCATCCTTAGTAGTCATCTTTTAGAAACACATCACACACATCCTATCATAATCTTAGCAGTCTGATCCTAGATCAATCCTATCCAATCCTAAATCAAATCCACATCATTCCTAGCATCATCATCTTAGTCATCATCATACCTCTCAAACCCATAGCGTATCTCATAGTTGGTATCTCATCCCTTTTAGACCTACATCCTTAATCAAACCATCATCTTAGGTGTCCTTGGATGACACACTGCTCTAGGATCACCCCCTCTATCTGTGAAACCTCATCACCTTGAGAAAAAGGTTGGTTCACATTGATAGAGAATCTCATCGACCGAAGACCACAAGTCTGTCTTAGGTTGTCAATCATCATCCACTTGATCCTGCATTAGGGAAAGCAACCCTTCATTCATTGGCCTATCTGAGTCATCCTTAGTCCTTTTAGGAACCATTCTTAGTCCTTTTAGGAGCATCATCATCATCATAGACACATCGTCTTAATCCTAGTCATTGCATCATTGTCCTTAGTTTCTCAGGACCATCCTTGCATTACATCTTGCATTTCACATCTCTTTAGGGCATTCATTTCATGCCACCCATCACATGCGCCGCTAAGAAGAGGAAAGACATGAACCCTAATCTAGTAGTTAGCTTAGTCGATCTAATAATCAATCTCACAAACGCGATGGATTCATTTGATCCATGACAAAACACAGCTATCCAACACATTTGGGTAGACACAAATGAGATTCCCACTATGAGTACTATCAAAAATTTCATAAATCATGCAGGACATGTTCACACGGTGAATGCCATGAGTGGATACAATAACCATCATGTACTCGCATACATTCGGCAACAAGGAATCCAACTCCTGCCTTGGCTTATACCAATGCTTATCACACGACCTATGGCGCTGCCAGTGGAATTTCATCATCCCATCATAAATGAAGTTATTGATCCACTTCAGCAAGCTCTACAGGTGGGAACTCTTATCTCACAAATAGTCCAACCTTCCATCCCACCATCCATCATACACATGACACCTCAATCTACCTCATTCATAGTCATGGGAGCCTCGCCTCCTAATCCACCATCAACAACACAAACCATACCTCCCATCACTATGCAAGCACTTGCACCTCTTCAACCCATAGTCGCTCCATTTTCACAAGCATTCCCAATATTTATCACACAATTCCCACCATCACCAGTCAACACTCAGCAAACCAATATTCCACCCATCACCACTCAGCCCATTCAAAATGCATCAACCAGTTCGCAACATCAAAACACCCAAATCTCCATGCTTGTTCCACCCTTTTCTTCCACCGCATATCAGCAAAAATCACAATCCACTACAGGCATGCCACCTACCAACATATATAATCAACCCTTGTTTTCACAAGGACCCACTTTCCATGCGCCACTTGCAACATAAACCCAGCATATTCCAACACTTCCCATGCAAGCACCAGCACATTCGCAAGTCAATCCCATTCCACCACCATAAAGATACCAGGGCGGACAAACATAGCAAGAAGCTTCCTCTTCCATGTGGAATTACTCACAAGATACCATGCAAGGCCTCAACATTCCTTGACACTCGCAAAGCACTAGCCCGTTCACCTCCCAACTGCAACCAATGACCACAAATCTATTTGCAGCCTCGCAATCCACCATCCCACCCACTCAACAACAACCTCAGCATTACCCTCAACAACACATTCACCAACCCCAGCAGCCCCAGCTACAAACCACTAATGTTAAAGTAGTCTAGTATAGCTAATAATTAAATTATTTAATTATTAGTCTATTTACTCTATGCTTAAGTTATACTTAGGCAACTTTTCATTTCTTTAGGGTTTCCCTTTTAGGGTTTCGGTATCCTTTTATAAGGACTCACCGCTTTGTATTTCATTACTGAGATTGTATTTGGTAATTCTATTGTTGATAATATAGAAGCTCTTTTCTTTCAACATGGATTTCCAGTCTCTGGCTTTTTGGCCTCCATAGCTATTTCTCTTCTTCTGTCTGTTTCTTGCTTCTTCTCGTGACAGTCTTGCATGCAGGTGATCTTGGGAGATTAGCTTTCAGCCTAATCTTAACATGGTATCAGAGCTTTCCTACAGCTGGCTGTTCGTTCTTTGTTGAAGCAAGCGAGGGTTTGAAGTTTGCTAGTCTTTTCCTGACATTTTTTCATTGGTTCTGGGGGGTCTTTGTTTTTTGAGGCACTTTGGACCAAAACAGACCTCATGATTGCGTCCAGAAGGCCCAAAAACCCCAAAATCCATATAAGTCTTGTCCAATTTGGACACTGGAGCATCTGAATTTTTTTTTTTGCCCTACTAGGGCCATACGGGCACGAGAAACGAGGCAGGATTGGAAAAAATTCAAAAAATATATTTAAAAATGCATTAAAAAGCACAGTCTATGTTTTTTTTGGGGTGTCGCCGCCGCGCCACCGCCACCGGCTGCGGGCGCCTCCGGCAGCGGCCCCCGCTAGCCCCTGCTCCACCGGCTCGTGTTCTCTAAGGAAACTATCGCTCCGCCATCGCGGCCCCCGCCGCTCGGCTCCTCTAGCTCCCGCCGCCCGGCCCTCCGCCGGCCTGCTCTTCCGCGGCCCCCCACCGCCATGCACAGTCCACCGCCCCTGCGGCCCGCTCAGCTACGCCGCCCCGCTAGCGGTCTCCGCTCCGCTCGGTGGCGGGTTTTTATTTAGCCCTCGTGGGCTTATGGTGCCATGCGGTCACTCCTATGAGGGACCAGGGGCTTCGGCCCAGCCCCTGCGCGCACCATGCGCCCAGGGGCTTAAATTTTTTTTTTTGGGGCCTTTCTGACCCTCCTGGAGTGTTTTCGCTCTATCTTGAGCATCCGGGGGTCTTTTTTCAACTTTCATATACCGTCGGAAAGCTCTTTCCGAGAAATTTTCGATGATAGAGGTTGGGTTTTTAGGTTCTACCGTTTTGATAGCATTTTTTACTTTTGAAGTCTGATGTCTGTTCTTGCCTTCCGGGAGTCATATCTGGCTCATCCGGACTCCATTTTTGGCAAACGAGATATCGTCGAAAAGTTGGTTCAGTGAACTATTCAGTGGCAGAGGTATTCTTTCTAGATTCTGCTCCAAGTTTTCTCTCCTCCGAGTTTGGCAGTTTATGCACTCTGGTGGATTGCTTGCTTCTACAGGTCCTGGGATCTCTTCTACTGTACTTCTGGCTCACTCTTTTTTCTGACTTCTGAGCTTGTATGCTTCTTCTGATGCATCTTTATTCTGTAAATGCACTGAGATAAAGTGCCTACTTCTGCATATCTGAGATCTTGTACACCTTGTGTGTTTTTATACTCGCACTCAGTTATAAAGTGCCATGGGGGGTTATGATGCTTATGCCGTTTTAGGTGCATCCACCTTTTTCAAGTGAGCGTACCTTCCATGACATTAGCCTATGCTGTGTGTCGGTGACACCGCCCTTTATCCTATGCTTGTGCTTCTGTTGCACTGTTGGTGTTCCTGGTTCTTCGTCTGCAGATGTTTCTAGCATTGCATTTCAGTGTTCCTATCACCCCTCCCAGTTCAACATTATGGGGGGGTTCACCTGTTGGTTCTATTGCTTCCTGGTTCGATTGATCAGCTCTTCAGACATTGTCTTCTCTACCTGGTCATGCACTTTAGTGGGGGTTCCAGCAGTCTCTTCTGACA
>MU225736.1:784866-807051 GCA_018584345.1 Thuja plicata
AAGTCCAGGTTGCAGAAGGGAGTCCCCACCAAGTTGCAGATGAGGAGGATTGGACCTTGCAAGATTCTTGCAAAGTATGGGCAAAATGCCTATAAACTTGACTTGCCAACAGATTTGGCAATCTCTCTTATTTTCAATGTGCAAGATTTAGTCCAGTATAAGGGACCTACACCAGAAGATACAGAGGTATAGTCAGATGGTAAGGATATAGCAGCAGATTTTCAGCTTACCCCTACACCAACACCAAGGGCAGTGAATATTTTAGACTCTCGGGTGAAGAAAAAGACTAGGAAGGGCACCTATATGGAACATCTCATTCAGTGGGTAGGCATGTCAGAGGCTGAGGCTACTTGGGTGGCTGAGAGTGACTTTAAGAAGCAAGGAATTGATCCTCAGCTCCTGTCCCCAGAGGTGACATAATTTCTTAACCTTGGTAGTATGGTGCAGGAGCACCTTTGAGATGCCAGCTAATATGGTGGTCTCTTGTCATTTTAGTGTGCTAGTGTGTGTAAGACCCTCTTGTAGGTAAATGTAAATGCATAAGGTCATGTGGACCAAGAGTGCTTAGTTTAGATTTTAGTTTTGCTCTCTGTTATGTGAAAATAGCTCAAATTGGCTCAATTAAGTGATTTGTACTTGATGATGTCATCAAATGATAGGGTGATGTCATGGTTGGCTTTAGGGTCCTTAGGTATCCTATAAGGTCTAGCTAAGGTTAGATAGGTTGAATTGGTGATAAAACACTTAAAAAGTGTAAGTTGCAATTGCAATGTAAAATGTTGCTATGCAACATTAGCAACTTTTAAAAGTTGTTGACAACTTTTTGTTGTCTAGAGGATTTTGAGGTTCTAATGGGTTTTGAACCCATAGAAGGAGTGAAACATGTGTGTGGGAAGTATATAAGGTGAAAAAACCCTAATGTAAAAAAAAAAAGAGTTTGTACGGATTTTGGATATTGGAGCAGAGAGTTTTAATGAGCAGACAACATATTTGAAGTATTTTGGTTTTTTTGTTATTGTGAATGGATTGAAATTAATACTGTGACTATTAGAGTCCATTTTTTTTCATGTTCCCAAGATTTTCCAATCATTAGTTTTCTTTTTAGTTGTTCTTTATTTGTAGGTTGTAAATTCTTTCAGTTTTGGACTGTTTGTTGTCCAGTTTTGGCCAAGGAGCAAAGATGTGGACCTAACTCCACTTCCCACCATTGGTTTTGTATGGCCACCTAGGAATGGAGACTAGGTCCATGGAGATTCAAGACTGTGGAAGGAGGAGCTCTGAAAGTACTTGCAAGTATTTTTAAACACTTGCCCTAGGCGAGCTACATGTACAACCCGGTTAGGAAGAGCAAGTGACAGTTGGTTTAAAAGTTGCAGGGGGTGTTCTCATGAGCCAAGAAGTCCATGGGTGTATTTAATGATTTTATTTAGGTTTTCCACAAAGTGGAGGAGTTCCCAAGACATCTGCATGCCAGGTTTTGATCCAAAAGACCCAAAACTGGTCTAAAACCAAGAAAAGAGCCATATATCAGAAGTAGGGTGTACGGACAGTGTCAGACCAAGAGACCTAGAAAATACTTGTGGGTTTTTTCTCTACTTACAAGATATCAAGAAATATTTGGGGGTTCTTTGGGAGTTTTGCACTGTAAAAGTGCTGTCCTAAAAACTAGGAGGCCTAATTGTGCAAAAAGGCTACAAGGCCTGAAAAATCAGGAATCTAGAACTCGATGGGAAGATGGTTCAACTTGGTGGTTTCAAACCTAGGTTGTAATCCAAAAATGGAGTGTATTGAAGCCCTGACCCTCCTGCAAATCCAAATTTGAGTTTAGGGCTTGGAGTGGTTTGAGTGGAAGGTTCTTGTAGAACACAAGAATGGTGATTTTGACAAGATAGGTAGCTTCTTGGTTGGAGAGAAGAATTGATTCTTCCAAGTGGTAGAGGGTGGACTGAGGAAGCCCTAGAGGTCCTAGGAGAGGCCTAACAAGAGTTCCAAGCAAACTCAGAAGGTTACCAAGGAGGCTCCCTATCAAACCCCAGTTTCAAACACAACAACAAACGCATCAAAACCCACCATGGGCTACTCATGTGCCCTCATCTCCAAATCACTCGGTGGGAAATCAATATCAAGTCCCCAAGATGAAATTTGATGTCCCTACTCAAGGGACACAGAGGCACAACCTCATACCCACTACCGCACAGAGGAACACCCTCACACATCAACCTCAATATCAAACAAACATGTTAATGCAACAAGTGCAGACCCTTCAAACCCAAATGATGGATATGCAAAATCAGGGGAAAACTAAATCCTACACAACAAAGGACTTATATCCATACCCCTTTGACCATTCTCTCCACATGTCTCCATTCCCAAATCACTTCTCGGTACCCAAATTTGACAAATATAGGGGCAATACCAACCCTATTGAACATATCTGAGAGTTTTTTTCTAGTTGCGTTGAAGTCGCCCATGATGAAACATATTTAATGTGACTATTCTCACAAAGCTTGGCTAGACCAAAAATGGAATGGTTCTCATATTTACCTCATGGCATTCAATCTTGGGGTGAACTGGCTGAAAAGTTCATAGCTCACTTCCATCATAACATCGAGCACAAGGTCAACATCAAGGACCTTTGTGATATCAAACAAAAGGATGGAGAGTCTATTGTGAAGTTCCTACAGAGATGGAGGAATACGGAAAACCGCATAACATATGATGTGCCCGAACAAGGCCTAATAGCCATGTTTGTTGACAATCTAATTCCAGACATGTCATTCACAATAGAGTTACAGTTAGCTTTGAACTTCACACAACTCATCGAATGAGGAGTTTGTTGTGAGCATAAATTAGTCAAATGAGGAATCCTTGCAGATCCAACACAAAAAAATACAAACAAAAATGCAATGGACAAAGTTAAGTAGTGGAACAAAAACAAAAATGTCACTAGCGATGGTGTCACTAATGTGAAGACAGTCAACTATGCACAACCCAAGGTGTCATTGCAAGGCGCACCTATGGCCAACCAAAAACCCACAAGGCCCACTCAACAATCATACACCCAAAACCAACCTCCCCCTGTACAAGTGGCCTCTATGTCAAACAGTCAATAACAGAATCAACGCAGACCATGGTTTCAATTCCAGCAACGAGATTTCACACCATTAGGAGAGCCGATAGAATCATCTTTACGCAAGTTGATATAATCAAACACTATCACTCTCCCTGAAATCAAGGACTTCAAACAAGATGTGAACAAAACAAGGTGGTATAATGACAAGGATTTTTGCAAGTTTCATCAGGTGAAAGGGCATAAAATGTCTAACTGTTACCAATTGAAACACGTTATCCAAGAACTGATTGACACAGGGGTCATCGATGTGACAAATACCCAAACCAAAGGCACAATTGATCACACTATCTTCAACGATACCTTCCATGATCACAACAAGGGAAAAGCCTCTAGGTCTGGTGGACAAGCAAAACAAGTTAGCTATACATATGCCAACAGTGATAATGTTATCAATTTCCTCAATCCTTCAGATAGCCATGTGGCTACATTAACTGTCAAAGACCAAGGTAACAAATGTGCTATAACAACATGTCACCAGAGTCGTCTTGCAAGGAGTACCACCCTCACTGACTATATCTGTCAATCCTAAAGCAAACTCAGATCCACAGCCAAGCATAGTGGATCAACTAAAGTGCACACCTGCCCAGATCTCCATGTTTGACCTATTGCACATATCTCCACAGCATAAACTGGCACTTGACCAAGCCCTTCAGAATGCAGCTGTCCCAAGGGACATAACACCTGAGAGCTTCCAAATGATGGTCAACCATATAGTTGCTAACAAACATGCCAGATTCAAAGACCATGATGTGCCGCCGCATAAACCCCTGCATAATGATCCTTTGCACTTACTTATCTAGGTCCACAAAAGTGCTATTTGTAGGGTCCTTGGTGATGGTGGAGCTAGGTTAAACATATGTACTCTAAAGTTAATCAAGCAACTGGGCTATTCAAAATCAAGCATTGATGTCACAAGGAGGATAAATATCAAAGCTTATGATGAAGAGGAAAGGTCCTCTAAAGGTATTATCATTCTACCTATCCATATCGGTCTTGTGGTAAAAAACACTCCCTTCCAGATCCTAGACCTTGAGTTGGGATACAACATGCTACTAGGGATACCTCGAATACATGAAATGCAAGTCATACCTTTGACATACCATCAATACATCAAGTTCTGACACCAGGGAGAGGAAATCATCATAGAGGGAGATCCCAATCCTTTCCAATATTGTAATGCAGTCCAAGTCAACACTGATAACTAGATACCATCAAACCAAGATGCAAGCATCCCAACCTCTTCAGATTTGAATCCCAAGGATGTCACACAGACAACAAGAAAGATAGTCATTAACCAGGACACAAGTATTCCCTCCTCTTCAGATTCAAATCTTAAAGATATCACACAGAAAGCAGACAAGATACCCATTACTGATAAGGGCTATGGTGAATAGAGATATGAAGAGGCTTTTACCATCACGCACATGCCTCAGAGCCCGAGAACTTATGGTATGCCACAGCCTGTTATTATAACAAAAACTCAACAACTTGTTTTATTCAGATGTCTGCCCACAACCTTTGTCAGATGGGGAGACATAGCAGAATAAAAGCCATTTGAATCGGACACTAGTACCTAGTTATACCAAGACTCACCAGAGACAATCTGACCACCCCTACCCCTATCAAACTATGGTAATGGTTACACAATGTTACAAATATTTGGGTATGATGGTACAATTGGTCTAGGGGCAAGGCAACAAGGCTTAATGGAATTGTCTCTCCCACCAACACAGAGAAACAAAAGAGGGTTGGGCTATGGGAAACTAGGAACATGTCTAATGATCCAAGAAATCCAAGTTGATCAAGAACAAATAGTAGAGATGCACCGGGGGCACAACATAGAATATGTCTTGATAAGAAACATATTGTCACAGTTTTTACTCGCCAAAGAGGGAACCACACAAACCCAAATAGACCTCCACATAGAAATAGATAATAACAAATGTAGTGAGACATCTGATGAATGTTCTATTGAGACTGACTCCCACAAGTATGAGTGGAGATCCTTTCACAACTCTAAACCGCCGATCCTAGATTATTCTCCTTGGTCAGACACTATCATAAACCTAGAAGACTTATTTGACCAACTGACCATTACCGAACAACCCTGCATAGATAAGCATGTCATTTATCAAACCTCAAGTGGTGCATCCACATCACAGTATAGTTTTGTGGGAACCATATCTGTAGTCCCTTTCAATCATCTAGAGTCAAACAACCATGAAAGTATCTGTCTTGTACACCCAGATCTAATAGAGTGGGATCAACAAGGACCCCCTAATTTAGATGTCTTTGAGAATGATGAGGCTATTGCTGATTTCATGGGACTTAGGGAAGGCATTCCATCAGGAGACCACAAGACAGGCTTCTCCATCAACCTCAACAGAGCGGCATATTTTGGGGAGGTAGCTCCTCTTTCCAGTCCACAAAGGAAAAAAGAACAAAAGAATGATAAAAAGCTAAAACAAGATGTATCTTCTAGCAAAAACCTCACTGAGGTGCTTGAAGATGGAAAGAAGGAACTCCTCCCCTTGACAGAGGAGAAATCAACATTACTAGCAGAAGAAATAGAGGAAGTGAATCTGGGAGATGACAAGAACCCAAAGAACATATACTTGGAAAAATCACTCACCCCTGAGGAGACAAAATAGTTTATTAGCTTCTTTAAAGCAAGGATGATCAATTTTGCGTGGTCCTACTTGGATATGCCAGGGTTAGATCCAGAGCTAGTACTGCACCATCTCTCATTGCTACCCAATGCCAAAACTGTCAAACAGAGGCTGAGAAAGATGCATCCCCATGTTGCATTGCTATTCAATGCAGAATTGAAGAAGCTTCTGGATGCGAAGTTCATAAGACCTATACCATACGCAGACTGGATATCTAACTTGGTGCTAGTTACAAAGCACAGTGGTTAGATACAGATTTGCAAAGACTTCAAAGATCTCAACATAGCTTGTCCCAAAGATGACTTTCCCTTACCCAACATTGATATGATAGTAGATATAACTGCTGGACATCAAATGCTATCACTCATGGATGACTTTTCAGGGTATAATCAGATAAGGATCACACATGAGGATCAACATAAAACAACTTTCACATGTCCTTGGGGCACTTACTATTGGAAATTCATTCCATTTGGTCTCAAAAATGCGGGTGCAACATATCAAAGGGCTATGACAACAATATTTCATGTTCTCATCCACAAAACAATGGAAGACTATGTGGACGACATACTAGCCAAGTCAATGCTTCAAAAAGATCATCTACAAGTATTGGGACCAATCTTTGATAGAATGTAGGAATACAAAGTCCATTTAAACCCAAAGAAATGTGCATTTGGTGTCACAGTAGGAAAGCTACTGGGGTTCATAGTGTCACATAGAGGCATCAAAGTAGACCCAGAGAAAGTCAAAGAAATATTGGACATGCCTCCACCATCGAACCTGAGACAACTAAGAGGGTTACAAGGAAGGCTCCAATCAATCAAGCGCTTCATAGCTCAGCTAGCAGACAAGTGCCACCCATTCCAACATCTACTGCACAAAGACATCAAATTCATATGGACAGAGCAATGCGAACAAGCATTCCAAACATTCAAGGACTACCTCCTCAAGTCTCCTATATTGGTGCCACTAGTCCAAGGTAGACCATTGCTTTTGTATATCTCAGCAACGGAGTCAACATTAGGTGTACTCTTGGCACAACATGATGACGTAGGTAAAGAAAGGGCCATCTACTATCTAAGCAGAACATTCGTAGGATATGAGCTCAACTATACACCAATTGAAAAGTCATTCCTTGCAGTTGTCTTTGCTTCCCAGAAGCTGAGAGATTATATGTTGAGTCACCAAACAAAGTTGATCGCACATATTGATCCTTTCAAGTACCTCCTAAGCAAAGCAACGCTCACTGGATGACTTGCGAAGTGGGTAATGATCTTAAGTGAGTTTGACATTGAGTATGTAGACAGAAAGGCCATCAAAGGGCAAGTGATCGTAGATCAACTAGCAGAGGCACCCATTCAGGACCATCAACCTACTATTTTTGACTTTCCTGATGAATCTATTATGACACTACAACCAACGATTGAGGTATGGAAACTATATTTTGATGGGTCATGCATGAACCATTGTGCGGGGGCAAGGATAGTGTTTATCACTCCAGATCATGATACAATTCCAAAGTATTTCAGACTCAACTTCCCATGCACTAACAACATAGCAGAATATGAAGCACTGGTCCTCGGTCTAAAGATAGCAATTCAATAGAGAATCAAGAACCTAAAGGTCTTTGGAGACTCACAGTTGATCATTAGTCAAGTCAATAATGATTATACGACCAAAGATGAGAATCTCATACCATATAGAGCACAAGTGGAAACACTACACCCCAAGTTCCATTACATCTTCTTCGAGCAAGTCCCACAAGCATAGAACAAATCTACAGATGCCATGGCTACCATAGCATCACTGATTGATATGCCAGGCAACAAAAAAAGATTCCAATTTCTAGTAGAGCAACTCTTGGTGCCATCACACCAAGCATCTATCACAGAATCATCATGCGTCCTTGTTGGTCCTGAATCACCATGGTACCAAGATGTCTATAACTATCTCCAAAATAGTGTCTTACCTCCCAACTTGTCTAGGAACCAGAGTAAGTCCCTCATTTGGCAAGCCTCTAGGTTTACCATCCTCTTAACTACTTTATACAGACAAAGTCTAGACAGAATGCTACTACGATGTCTCACTTCCATGGAATCCCAAAATTTTTTTGGAACGCACAGAGGTGATAATAGCTTAGCTAAGAAGATCATCCGCATGGGATACTATTGGCCCATAATAGAGATAGATGCACACAAACATGTTCAAAGGTGCTGATAGTGGTAGATTCATGGAGACCTCATCCATGCACTAGCCCAGGAGCTCAATCCTATCACATCACCATTACCTTTTTCCACGTGGGGATTTGACCTAGTGGGAAAAATTACACCTTCTTCAGCAAATGGACACAAATACATCATAGCAGAAACTGAGTACTTCACAAAGTGGGTGGAGACAATTCCCCTCACTTACATCACTGGAAAGCAAATAGCAATGTTCATACTTAACCACATTATCTGTCGATACAAGATCCCTCAAACTATCCTGACAGATCATGGTACACCTTTCTAGAAAAAGGATGTTGAAGAGCTATGCGAACATTTCCACATCAAACAAGGGTTCTCTTCCTTTTATTATCCTCAAGGGAATGACCAAGCTGAAGCTACAAACAAAACTATCTTGACAATCTTTAAGAAAATAGTTAACGAATGAGGGCCAGACTGGCATTTACAACTTAGTCCCACACTATGGGCATCTAGAACTAGTGTGAGAACACCTATAGGATCCACTCCTTTCTCCCTAATCTATGGATCAGAGGCAGTGCTACCCCTCAAAGTGGAAATCCCATCCCTAAGGATATCTTTGAAGAACCTGATTTCAGATGAAGACTATAGAGTAGCAAGGCTCAGTGAACTAGAGTTACTAGATGAAAGAAGACATCATGCCTTCAACCACTTACAAGGCTATCAAAACTGCCTTAGAAGAAACTATCACAAGAAGGTGAAGCCATGAACATTTGAGGTACGAGACCTTTTCCTCATGGAAAATCAAAAGAACCAAGCAGAGCGAGTCAAACCTGGAAAGTTTGAGCCTAACTAGTTAGGCCCATTTGTCATTATCAGCTCTACTCAGAGTGGGACATTCATACTAGTGACATAAGAAGGAGACCATCTCCCAGGATACATCAACAATATGCACCTCAAGAGGTTCTACCCTTAAGAACTCTATGGTTAAGGCACCTATCTACATACCAGAAAATACCAAAAAAATCAAAAAATACAAAAGTTACCTTGGTGAAAACCTGGCAATCAGGCGCCTTGGCGACAACAAAAAAATCAAAAAATACAAAAGTTACCTTGGTGAAAACCTGGCAATCAGGCACCTTGGCGACAAAAAAAAAAAAAAAAGAAAAGTAAAGAGAAACAAAATCACTCTCTCAGTGAAAACTTGGCAAACAGGTGCTATTGAGTAGGTACCTTGGTGAAAACCTGGCAATCAGGCGCCAAGTGTTCAAATCCAGCTTCACCATCAATGAACTCCAAAAGCTTGAGCAGATTTCAAATGCAAGACTGACTAACCAAAGCTGTATCTAGAAGCACATTCCCCTCTGAGCACCAAACACTTATCCATGGTCAGTACTGGTCCACCAGACTAGGGGGTGATTCTAAATATTCGAAAAAATCCTAAAAATTGGAAAACACATAAAAAATCCTAAAAAGATCAAAATGTCTTGATAAAATCAATGTTCATCAAAAACATTCAAAAAATTGCAAAATCCAAAGCAATAAAATCAACTTGGTTATCAAGAGAGCAAAGGGTGGTCACACCCAGTCAATCAATGTCACAATCATGAGCTTTGCAAATCAACATCAGGCTCATCTGACATAGCTTTATCAATCTATCAAATCAATCAACAAGCAACTGGCAAACAAGCCAATCTATCAAATGTCACAATCATGAGCTTTGCAAACTAGCATTGGGCCCATCTGACACAACTTGATCAACTGCCAACACGATCAAATCAATCAATCATCTTACATAGTGATGGATACGCTCAAACCAGACAAGTCAGTCTTATATGAGTAATCTATTACTGAAGCCAGACACACTCAAGCAATCAAGCCAATCAAGCCTATCCAAAGAATCAGGCCAATCAAAAGAATCCAACTGCATCGAGGAACCATCCAAAAAATGTTGACTAGGTCAGTCAGTCGGTCAGATGTCAGTCTATATTTTGCAGTTATGTTCTTACGCTACTCCAGGATCCACCATGTGAGGAGAGTAGCTATGATAGATCATGACTTATTTTATTTGATTGCTATCTATTGAATGTTCACTTCAATTTTAGTGCCATGATGATTTAGGATAAATGCAGTAGGTACTATCACTTATCTGGCAGCAACACAGTTCCACGATCTGAGCTTAACCCTGGGAAAGAATTGGACATTCCTTCTCTTTTATTTTGCTTGTTTGGTTTTATAGAATCAAGAGCTCGTAGCACTATTCAGATGGAATCTGAGTGTTTTGGAGTTTTATCTTGATTTCTATGGTCTTTCCCTTTTTATGTTGCAAACAAGAGCTCATGATGCTATCTAGATGGACTCTAGGGGCATAGGAGTTCTATCTTGTTTGCTTGGCTTTCCCTTTCGGAAATCAAGAGCTCACAGTGTTATCTAGATGGACTTTGGGTGCATAGGAGCTCTATCTTGGTTTCTTTGTTTTAGATTAATTCAGATGACAAGCGGTATCTAGATGGTCAATATATGGGTGCTTTTGGCTCTCTTTCTTTTCAAACAAGGAACATAGTTGAACCCAGATGGTCAATATTTGGGTGCACTAGGTTCTCTTTCTATTCAATCTCTCTACTCCTTCCACTATCAAGAGGTTGTGGCGATATCTAGGTGGTATGTGATCTGGATCATTCGACGCTCTTCAAAATTTTGGAAAAATAAAAAAAAAGATGCAATGATGACAAATATTGGAAACAGGGGCAATGACTTGGGACACTCATCCTTTCTATCAAATCATATCTATCAAAAAAATAAAAAATTTCCTTTCTATAATTCCTTATCTAAATAGATCAATCTCAGAGAACACCTTTCCAAATTAACTTCTTTCTAACTAACACATGCATTACTCAAAAATTTTGTGCATGGTAGATTGCATTCATTTATTGCGTAAGAAAAATCCAAAACATGTGCATAGTAGATCATATAATCAATGCATCCATCATCAATAACATCATAACTAACATAGGAATGCATTCATCATCATCATATAGTGATTCACTTTTTCAACAAATTAATGCTTATCTGACGCATTTTCTATGCTTAATTTGTTGAGGGGGCATATATCCCACTTGCTATCATTGGGGCAGGATCAAATTTGAAAATTCTTTGACGCACTGCGACAAGTCACATCGCATCAAAGAGGGGCAAATGTAGACACCTGAAAATGGACAGGCTTGGAATTTACATTAAAAACACTAATTTTCTGTTGGCAAGTTGACTTCCTGAGGATGCATGACTTATTTTATGTTTTCATCAAGGCAACAAAGTCATACTAGGTTTCTGTCTAAGATAACTTAGAAGACAAAATGACTATGGAAAATAGGACAGACAGAGATATACAACGATCAGCACATCAGCACATGTGCAAGACATCAAATCAGAGTATGTGCATTTAGATATATGTTCTATGTGATGTTTACATACTAAGTCCAGACACACATGGTACGTCATGACAGTACAGAGAAGTTACAGACAGATCAGTACACTAGCAGTCCAGAAGATAGAGCATGAAAGCCGACTAGTGTTTTGATCAGTGTGAATGATTTTGTTGTGTAACATTGAGGCACCTTTGATTATATTTTTGTAATAATATCTTTAGTATTATTGTAAACACGCTTAAGCCAACTTGCTCGGAAGTGTTGTGTATTGTGTTTTTAGGGCTGACTATAGTCTTGTTTTGAGTCGCGTCTATTTGGGTATGAACATATAAGTATGTAATGTAAATTTATGTTACAAGTGTCGAATAATATGCATGAGAAAGATAAAGAAGAGTAGTATGATGAAGTCAGTATGAGATAAATCTCTTTAAGAGAGTAAGAGCATCAGTGCATACACGGAACTGATCAGACAACAGTGTCATCACAACAGTTCACTTTTGATATAGTGTATATCAACTATTAGAAGGTTGTAGCCTTCATCTTATTGGGAAGTGAGCCTAGGTAGTGAGCCATATACCTTTAACAGGGTTTTGTAATAGACTCCTAACATAGTCTAATAATCCTAATAGGGTCATTGTACTTGGATTGTAAAGACTGCTCCTAACAGGGCAAAGGAACTTTAATAGGTTCATTATACTAGTGCAATATTTGTGGGTGCTAATTCCCACCGGGGTTTTCCTCTGATCAAGGTTTCCCCATAATCATATCATGTGTTATGTGTTCTTGTATTGAGCTTCATTGGATGTATGTTTGATTTATGTTTAAGATGTTGAAATATAATAAAAACACTGATTCACCCCCCCCTCTTAGTGTTTCTAAAAATTGGTATCACAAGTCTGGTCCTCTAAAAGAAAGTTTAACCACTTGAGGAGATCATGGACTCAAAAAAAGAAAAATGTTTGAAAAATAATCTTGAATCATCTCTTGACGATCTTGACAGATCTGAAAAAGAAAATGAAGAACTTAGACTGAAAGTTGATGGCTCACAAATGCTTATCAAGAAATTGAGAAAATATTTGAAAGATTGTTCTACAAGTGATTTAGGGAAAATAGTCAAAAAGATGAATGAAGAGAACATGTCTCTAAAAGATAAAATTGAAAATTTGGATGAACAGCTAACTGAAAATCAAATTGCCATTGAAGAAAAGATCAAAGAAAGAAAACAATTAGAAGATGAACTTTCGCAAGCAAACATGAAAGTCTTGGAATTGGAGAACATAAAAAAGAAGATGGAATCTCAATTAACAGAAGCAAAAGATAATATTGATAAACTCCACACAATTTCTGATTCACTTCAATCTTAGCTCAATGCACAAAATTAAAAAGGCGACACTACTGGTCTTGGATACAGTGTAGCACAAGTTGAAATCAATTCATTAGAAGAAAGAAATAAAGCACATGAAGCATCTTCAGAAGCAAAGAAAGTTGAAAATGTTGCAGAGATTAAAATAGATCCACCTAAAGGAGAAATCAAGCAAGTTAATAGAACTTGTTATGCATGTAATAAACATGGTCATTTGGCAAGAGATTGTAAAGAGGTAAGACCTTTCAATGGTTATTGTTACTCCTGTAATAAGTTTGGTCACAAGGCTATACATTGCAGAAAAAATCAAAGAAATCAGTCACAGCAGAATCAGAGAAAAATAAATCAAAACAATCAGAGAAATCAGCCTCAAAGAAATTTGCAGAACATTACATGTCAGATATGTAATTACAATGGACACACAGCAAAGCAGTGCAACATAATGAAAAAAAACATCAGACCTCCTATCATTTGTCACAAGTGGAAAGGCTAGACACATCTCAAGGTTCTGTAGATCCAGAACTCAAAAACAAGAAGATCCTAAGAAATCACTATTTTAAGAAGGAGAAGTCAAATTTGTTCAAGCAAAAGAAGATTCAACAAAATTTGGGTTGAAGTAAAGAAGGACAAAGATGTTGGCAAAGTAGTTGATGCATCCACAGTGGACGCATCCTCTATTTCTGGTTGAATAGACCTTCTTGGTCTTAGGGGGAGCTATTCTAGCTCAGAACCCTTTCGCAGCTGGTATACTCACCTCTGAGTATGTGCCTATGAAATTATGTTTATGATCATAGTTGAATGCAGTATGCATACATGAATTATCTATAATACACTCTGAATGAAGTTTGAGATTCTCTGTGAAGACTGTGTATGGTTGCAAACATTAAATGTTGTAACTTTTATAAAAAGATGTAAGTGTTTGATCTTCTTCACATTTGCATTCGAGATCATAGAATTCAGAGAGCATAGGAGAACTGAGTATCAAAGCATGGAAGCATAACATATTTGGTGGTTAAGAAGCATGATTTAGAAGTTGAAATGAAACCCTAGCAGTCGCGCCGTTTTGAATTTTTGTGAAACCCTATTTAATCAATCATCAAGTAAGTATGGCAACTCCAGTTGTATTTGACATTGTAGAGAGGAAGAGATTTGTATTTAAGAGGCATCCATTTAAATCCATACTGGATGATGTGGAAGGAGCTTTCTCCAAAACCCCGTTAGGAGTTGTTCACGTAGAAGACATCCGCGCATACATTTATTGTAAAAAGGAAACAGTTGGAGATAATAGTATAGCCACTCTCATGGCTTTGATGATGAAACTGGACTATTCATTCAAGGATGAATACGCACACCTCACAGACAACCCTATCTTTGAGTATTTGAATGCGCACAAATTCTATGAACCAGAATGGGTTAAAATATTGTTGAGCAGGATTCATGATGATCTTTTCTGGATTGGTGAAGTCCCCGTCTGTATTACTGCAGACCTAATTTATGAATTAACTGGACTTCCTATGACTGGACCAGTTCTTCCTACTAGCAAGGATGTCAAAAAATAGGTTGAGCAATCATGCCTATCCAGAAGTGATAGGCACGGTATGACAGTTGATCCTATCAAGGAAGATGACTTAAAGCTTCTAACTATGATCCTTGGTTACAAGTTCCAACATGCAAGTAGATTAAACAGTGTGTCAGCCGCCATAGTTCTAGTAGCTATAAGGATGGTGAAGGATAACACTCAGTTCAATCTATGTGAGATATTGCATGGTCAATTGATGGAAAACATTCGAGTTATCAAGCATGACAAGAACAAGACATTCAGGTTTGGGTCTCTGGTCATCTACTTGTACTCCACATTGTTGGTAAGGTTGCCAATCTTTACCTAGATAGAAGCAAACCTACAATGTCTCAAATTTCACTAAAAGCCACATTAGAGAGTAGTGAAAAGGATTCTATGGACATGGACATCAAATATTTCATGATCAAAATGCAGAAGAGGTTCAGGATACCTAAGAAAATTGTTGAAAAGTATAAGGAAACTATATGCTTCATGGTAGAGACTGACTGCACTTGCATGGAGGCAGTTGAGCCCAGAACTAAATGGATTCATCCACTTGGGTATGAAGTGGAGGAACATGTATTGGAAGGATATACACAGGTCCTTTTGTCTATTCCCAAAGATCCCAATGAGCCCAGATGGGGCACTTACAGAGAGAAGACTAATGCAGTTGATTCTATATTGCAAAATAAAAGCATCTAAGATTACATCTAGCATTCTAAAATTTCATGGAGTCACTCAAGAAGATCTTGACAAAGCTAGAGAAGCCAAGATAGCCAAGGAACTTGAGAATATTGATGACATCTAGAAGAAGAAGAAAGTAGAGATCACCTCTGCGCCCTCTACCACCATTGACCTAGACTCATCTCCAGCTTCTATACCAAGCAAGAAGTCTAGAGGAAGGAAGCAAGCACCGACAAATCACCCATCCTCAAGGAACACTCAGAGCACAACAAGGATCACTCAAGCTTCTCCTGAGGTAGGATTCAGACCTAGTCTAAATGTCTTGAAGAACAAGATTGTTAATGAAGGGAGACTAGACACACTTGCTAAGGTCTATGACAAGTATCAAGAGATTGATAAAATTGAGATACATTCTATGATCATCTCTCATATGATTAAGTTTAAGAAGTCAATTCTTGAACTCAAGATAGTGATACCTGATAAGCTATGGAACATACTGGAAATAATGAAGAGACATGCAATTGAGGAAGACATGAGGATAAGAGAAGAAACATTGGATAATCTTCTCCCTGTATGCTCACATGATGAGAAGGAAATTCTATTAGATCTAGTGAAGTCTCATCTCAGAACCAAGACAAGGACTCTTCAGATTATGAACAAAGAGTATGAGCAGATAGGTAAAGAAACTGAAAAGGCATTTGCACAAGTGTTTATGGATAGACACATGTATCCATCAATGACACCAACAACTAAGGTAACTCCAGGTCCTCCCAAATAGGTTACAGAACCAGTGATTCAGAGAGCACCTATGACAGGTCCACAGGTTTCAGTGCCCTCTGTGACAATAACTTTTGATACAAAAAAAGACTCAGAAGATACTATAGTGGTTGATAATATCAAGATATCCATGACAACATCTGACAAAGACATGGACAAAGTTGATAAAGCATTTGTAAGAACTGAAGAGATGTGCACTAATGATACATCTATACAACAAGATGAAGGTCCCTCCAATGATCCAATAGACTTGAATCAAGAGAAAGACACTCAAGAAAATGAGACACTAGTCAAGGAGATACCAGTAAAGAGTGAATGTATGGATACCAGTCAAAACACTATATTCAGTCCATTCACTTTACCATCTACTTCATTATTGTCAAGGTTAAGTCCTGACTCAACAAGTCTAGATGCGTGGGGAGAAGAAGAATTAATAAAGATCAACGTGCTAGCTATGGAAAATGCAAAAGAAAAATAGGTTATGAGGAACCCTCTTTTCTTGGAATCAGTTAACATTCTAAATGATTTAGTAACTATAGACAAGAAAGTAGCCAAGATTTAATCAGTTGAAGATGTCAACAACATTTTAACAAGCTTCAAAGCACACTTTACAGACCTAGTAGACTCTGCTACTAGAATTGTCGAAGATGAATATAAAAGGGAGAGATTGCATGAATTGGTAAAGAATTTTACTTTAGACTTAAAATCTTTAAAAATTGGGCAATCCATATTGAAAGAATTGGCAGCTAAGGGTAAGAAGGTTATAGCTAACTGCATGGATAGAGTGAAGTTCACCTCTGAACATATCAAAAAGATAAAAGAGGTTGAGATCATGGTGTACACTATCAGAAAATTAGTTGAGACATCCTCACAAGACATGAACATATGTAACAATGTATATCAAGGTCAGTTGGACAAAATTGAAAAGGCTATGTTGGAGATCAGCAAGATAAGAGTCAGACAATCTCAATTGAGAAATTCACTTGCGCCCTCTTTAGCAGTTCTGAATGAGAACATCAAACAGATTGATGCCACCATTATGACATATGATCAAGGTCCTTGCATGGATTTGATAAAGATGGAGAAGATGACATATACCTTATGTGTGCATCTTTAGACAGTTGATGCAATGAAGGTATTTTGGCAGAAAGAGATCCAATCTCTTTAGATTGTGTACCCAGATGTTTACATAGAGTAAGTATGTAGAAGACTTACAATTTTTGTACACCTTTGTCATTAATGTCAAAGGGGGAGTAATAGAGAATGTGTATATATGAGAAGTATATGTATATATGTTAAGAGATGCAATGATATACAATTATTTTGTGTGTTAAGTCATTTTGAGTAACTTGGCCACATTCCTTTTTTGCCATTAATGACAAAGGGGGAGATTGTTGGAAAGTTGACTTCCCGAGGATGCATGACTTATTTTTTGTTGTCATCATGGCAAAAAAGTCATACTAAGTTTCTATCTAAGATAACTTAGAAGATAAAATGACTAAGTATGGTGTAAAGATGGTGGAATGGGGGTAAGGAGATTGTTTATTAATTGTTGTTTGATTTGCTTAGAGTGTGTTGAGTTCCTTAACCCTAATTTACATTTAATTGAATTTGATTGATTATATATTGCAATTGTAATTAGGGAGAAGATAAGATGCTCCTCTTCTATTCCCAAATGCACAAATGGAAGATCCAAGTTGATAAACCCAAAAGAAGGGCTAATGCAAAAATGAATCAACTATTTGGAAAAGAGAATAACAAGAAGGATCTTAAATTCTGTTAATTATTAAGTAAATATGATTTATTATAGTAATTGAAAAGGATAGGAGGAATAACCAACCTTAAAATAATGCAGATCTAAGAATGCTATTTTCTGAGGTTTGTATTCTATTTTTGGAAAAACTGAAGTATGATCCAGAACCATAATGCAGAGACAAACAAAACCCAGAAATATTTTTTTGATTCGATGTTGTCTTATGAAAAAGGTCAACCTTGACCTACAAATGTCAACCCTGACCCAATAATGTTGACCCTGACCTACACAGGTCTGATAGAGAATCTGTTCGCGGAGCCTGAAAGAAAGCCGAAAAGGGTATCCAGATCTATGTCCAAATCTACAATCCTGAACCTGTACCTATAAGAAAAAGAGGTTTGTTTGTTGGGGGGGGAGGGGTTTTCCTTGGTAAAAGCCCAATTTTGGAATTAACCTCAAATTATAATTGAAATTGCATAAAGATAAACAAAGTAAATGCACAAATTCACCTTGCTTGAAAAAGTCCTTGTGGAGGATTCAAAAAATTGAGTCCACAAGTATGTATGCACCAAATATGTAGAATTTAGAAGGGTAGGATGTCTTCAATCTCTTTCTTATATATCTCTAACACCAAGTCTTGAATGGGTTCTTGAATTTGGAAGAGGCTTGGAAGAAGGTGGATGGAGAGATCACCAAAAGGGCAATATGTAGCTTGAATCCTTCAATGGCCTCCAATGGATCTCCTTCATGAAAATGGATGCTTGAATGCTTGAGAATGGATGAATTATTGCTTGAAATATTTCTCCTTATCTTTCTTGGACTTCACTTGATAATGCTCCTTAATTGCTTAATGTTTCTTAGAAAAACTTAGAGGAAAAGAGAGGAGAAGACTCCCTTTTATATATAACTAGGGCACAATCTTCTAAGGAGGCTAACATAGGATAATTAAATTCCTATTAAATATTTTACCCCTAGGAGAGGACCTATATTAAATATAATTTAGGAATCGACGCTTCGGAACCTGAAATAGCTGACCCGGAAGCGGGAAATAACTTTTGCAAGGACCGACATCCGAAAACTGCAAGACCCCAAAGTTTGAAACCTGGGTCAAGGTCAAGGTCGACCTTGACCTAGGTCAGGGTCAAGGTCAACCTTAACCTAGGTCAGGGTCAAGGTAGACATAGAGCCAAAAGGTCAAACTTGATCTTGAAGTCCAGAATCTCAGGTCTGCAGTCCAGAATGCAGAAATTAGGCTAGAAAGAAGTGGAAAGAGGGACAAAATAGGGGGAAAGCTAGGTCTAGATCAGGAACCCATTCAAGGCACTTGTCATGACCCCAAACCACTTACTCAGAAGGCTAAAAATTTCTACAATGGAAGTGCTTCCATTTTTTGACTATACATTTAGCCCCCATTTTAGCAAGAGTATGAGCTCAACACAAACTCTTAGTAAAGGAGAACATAAAGAAAAGATAATCTTATTGTAACCAAAAGGGATAAAGAAACTCTCAATCCCCAAGGGACTTAAGTTTGTATCAACCCTAAGATCATGATAAGAGAGACATCACTTAGTTAAGGAGAGAGAGAAAGGGTGTGGTTATCTTGCCCAATGAGAACTTATGTCTCATTGTGAACCACACAAAAGCGTAAATGGAAAGATGGACTTGAACTGCCTAGTGAATGTGGCTACTCACTAGTCAACCCATCAGGGAGATCCCTTCTTAAAGGGATCAAAACATTGTAAATTGAAAACTGAAGGGATCAAGAGATCTGTGTAAATTTAAACTAGAGGGATCAAGAGATCCTAAAAAAAGTAAAAATGACCATGCTTTAAGGATTAATTTTTAATCCATAAAGGGAAAATTTTTAAGTCTTGAAAACTATTTTGAATGTGCGTGTGTGAAAAAAGTGAGTAGAGTGTATGCCCCCATGTTAAAGTCATTGCTAACACTTTAACAGGAGCAATGGTTTTAATGGAAACATAAACAACTCTACGGATTACGTTTCCACTGCGAGATGCCCCCAAAGGAAGACAAATCAAGGGAAATAAAACATAAACATACATAAGAACACAAGAGGGATCTACCTAATGTGTGTTCAGTATGATCATAAGATAACATGTACATAGAAATATAATATTATTGCAAATGAATTGACATCAATCCCCAAAGAAAGTAGAACTACAATCACAAAGTAGGAAAGAAACTTAAGAGTTACGAAGAAGAATCTTTTCGGACCACAACATGGAGACCAAAAAGAATTTGTGCTACCATGTCGCAGATCCAAGAAGATTATACAAGGAAAATAGTTAAAAACAATAGCACAAGTACAACATAACATGAAACAACATATATAGGAATGAAGATACACATAAAGGAATTTGTACAGTAGGTTGATTCCTTTATCACCTTGCACCAATAGAGTAACAAGGGTCATATAAAAGAATCTAACAAACATTTAGAAAACACATTATGGGGGAAGCACAATACAAAATACAAACACAAAAAGGGCTACCATAAAGGATGAGCCAATCAAGCATGTTGCCGACCCTCCCCATCTTGGTTTATGTCATTTAGGGTAGGTGGGCAACTCGCAAGAGGGACTGTATCCAATATAGTAGGAATGATAGCCAGTTCCAAACAAGGGTCCTCTTGAGAATCACAATGCTTGATACTAGGTGTAATTGTTAATTGAGTTGAAAGCATATGAGGTAAATCATTATCAAGGTCAATGGTCTCATATTCATCACTAAGATCAATAGGATCATCGAGAGTGTCCTCCTCATCAAGGTTGATTGAAATAGGATCCAAGACGCAAATAGGATCATCATACTCATTCATCTTAACATCATTATGAATATTAACATCTAACACATCATGCATGGGTTGGTCGAAAGTAGGTAATGAGTTTCGAATAACAGAAGCACGGGCTCTAGCATTAGCTCTACACTTCTTACGACGTTCATTAGTAGATTTGTTACATTTAGCTTTGTTTGGCACATGTTGAGAACTAGGAGGAATGACAACAGGTTCCTTCACAGGTTCTATAGGAGGATTCTCAATAGGTTGCAATGAAACATTAGAAGTTTGATCAATATTATTAGCAGTAATGGATAAAGGAGGTATTGTAGGAGTAGGCAAAAGACCACGATTGGAGTCAATCTAAGGCATACTTAACTCAACAATTTTGTGATGTTTGTAAGCTTGATATGAGCAAAAGAGATGATTAGGGCGAGGAGGACATGAGTTAGGTAATGAAGGCCAAAGGAAATCAAGAGTAGCATAATCTCTAGGCCTAGAAGGTTGATACAAAGTATGATTAATAATTTTGACTTCTCAATTATGAATGAACTTAAGACATTTATGAATGGGAGAAGGGATAGCATGCATAAAAATAATCCAAGGTAGGCCAAATTTGATTTGAAATTGATTAGAAGTAGGAATAAGGATGAAAGTAGTATCTACAACTTTACCACAAAGTTCAACAGGTAAATTGATAGAACCAAGTGTAGGATAAAGAAAGCCATTACAAGTTTGGATCCATGCATCAGATGAATCATAAAAATCATGTTGTAAGCCTTTCATAAAAAGATTTTTCTCAGTAATGACATTTATTAAAGATGTGGGATCAACTAGACAACCATGAGTAGGTATCTTAGCAATCCTAGCATAGATATAAAGGGGACCATCGGGAGCCTTAATCGTTTCAAAATCATCAAAGGTAATTAAAAGTTCCCTAGGTTGCTTATCCTTAGTTTGTTTTTGAGTTTTAGGTGGAATTGGAAGTTGAAGTGGAGGTGAAGGATCTTGAACCATAAGTTGAGATGGCACAACACTCTCCACATGATTAACAATGTGATTAAGATCATCCATCTTTGAATCATAAACAATGTCTACAGAAGATGGTTGAGCTATAGTATTAGTATCATGTGTAGGTAAAGGATTCATATAGATTTGAACGTTTTGATTAGGAGGAGAAACATATTTATTCCCATTACCATCAAAATTATCAACAGAAAAAGTTTTAGAATCAATTAAGTCTTGAATCTTATGCTTTAGAGAGTAACATTTTTCAGTATCATGGCCATTCTGGCGATGGTATTGGCAGAAAGATTTAGAATCAAAGGATGTTGAAGTTATCATGGTGGGAAGAAGAGGTTGAATAGGAGTCAAGGTAATCATACTAGCACTTAACAACCTACTCATTATAGAATGCAAAGTTTCAGATAGAGGAGTAAACATACGATTCATATGGATAGCAGTGGATGCAGGAGCACTATTGGATGTAGCCACAACTTGATCAACAACCGCATTTGTCTGTTTATTATTCTTGACATAGTTGTTAGGTTTCTGAAACTTATTAGGATTAGGAGCATTGTCACTCTTATCAACTGGAATAGGAGCCATTGGAGTGTTTCTCTCAAACTAACTCACTTGTAATTGATAATGGTGAAGTGCTGCACACAATTGTTGAAAGGAGGTAAATTCAGTAAGCAAAATATTATCTCTAATATCCTTTTGTAAATTTGAAATAAACATATGTTGAATATCAATATCAGGAACATGATAAGAAATCTGAGCATGCAAATGCTTAAATCTACCAATAAAATTAGTCAATTTTTCCTTAATGTTTTGTTTACAAT
>MU225736.1:811177-821646 GCA_018584345.1 Thuja plicata
CCAATCAGATCACATGGGTTACTCCACCCATCTCTCCAGTCCACATGGGTAACTTCACCCACCTCTCCAATCCACATGGGTAACTTCACCCACCTCTTCAGTTCAAAAAGGTAACTCACCATTAGCTCTCCAGTCAACCAAACTCTATCTCCTCTTTACCAAATGAAGAGGTGGAGTTTACTGATGGCTTCTCCAGTTCCCTTTGATCTTAACGATTCATCTCCCTATCTCTGGGATTGATCTCAACCATTCATTTCATCCCCAATTCCTATATAATAAACCCTTCATAACCATTTGAAGGATCCAAGATTTCAAGCTCTCGTGTGCCATTACTATGTCAGTTTGGTTCTAGCATTCAAGCCATCTTTTGATCACACACACATTTTAATTAGTAAATTTTTTACGCTTCTCAAGTCATAGATGCTGCCCACACCAATACTGAGCATCAAAAACAACATTTCAGAAGGAGTAGAGAGAGACAATAGAAACTTCAAGCACTTTGGGGTTTGCATTCATTTGTTTTCCTTTCTTTGCCTGTACATTTTATTGGTTATGCTTTGAGTTATTCATTTTAGTAGTATTTGTGTATTGGATTTATATCATTTGTAAAACCTTTGCTACTAACCCTCGCCTTTGGAAAGCTTCGGAACCACGAATCATGAAAAGAGGCGTACAGTCACATTCCCCTGGGTAACATATGTGAACTCAAAGACATCTCAAAAGAGAAAATAGTGAGAGATTATGATCATGTTGATGATGACATCTTCCTTGGTAATTCTGTCCTTTTCCAATTATCCCTCAACCTCATAGATCTTCCCCTTATTCATATGGAACTCATAAACTGGGACCAACCAAGCGTCGTCCCGATAGACTAGTTTGAAAGCACAACCATGCTCCTAAGATTCCTGGGAGAAATAGATCAATAGCTAGTCTAGGGGCAGTCCTCTGTGCATGTGTATAAATTAGAACTTGAGGCATACTTTAGGGGAGAGGAAGTCTTCAGTCGCAAAATTGAAAATCCAAAGAAAAAATAACAAAATGGATCTCTTAGTGAAAACCCCTCTAGGGCACTATCTAATCAGAAAAAAGTTAAAAAAAGGGCGTATCTCTTGGTGAAAACCTTTTTGAGGTGATAGGAGATGGAGATTATCCTCTCCCTGTTATCCATGATTACTGATTAGAGCAGCCATCCTTCATCATTGAAGAAACCAAACCTGTCAATCTGGGTATAGAAGATCAGCCTCGACTCACTCACATCGCAACATAATTAATAAAGGACAAAGAAATAGCCTTCACAACTCTTCTTAGAGAATATCTCAACATATTTGCATGGTCTTACTCTCACATGATTGGGTTGGATCCAGACCTCATGGTGCATCACTTATCAGTGGATCCAAACATCAAGCCAGTCAAGCAAAAAACTCCATAAGATGCATCCTAAGGTAGCCTTACTGGTTAAAGCAGAATTGGATAAACTTTTACATGCTAAGATCATTCAAGCAATCGATTACTCAGATTGGATCTCCAACATGGTGCTAATCTCCAAGCCTAATAACTCAATCAGAATCTGCACAGAATTTCGAGATCTCAACAAAGCATTTCCTAAGGATGACTTCCATTACCCAACATTGACATGATCATGGATCTCATGGCTGGACATGATATGTTGTCTCTCATGGATGGATTTTTAGGATATAATCAGATCTACATTGCAGAAGAAGATCAACACAAGACAACATTTACAACCCCATGGGGAACCTTCTGATATAACATGATGTCATTTGGTCTCAAAAATGTCAGCGCTACATATCAGAGGGCCATGAATGTTATATTCCATGACTTGATTCATAAGATCCTTGAAGATCATGTGGATGAAATATTTGCTAAATCCAAAAGAAGAATTGATCACCTAAATGACCTAGAGGCTGTATTTGATTGTCTCCATCACTATGGCCTAATGCTCAACCCTAAGAAGTGTGTCTTTGGGGTAACATTAGGAAAGCTCCTTGGGTTCATTATATTAAGATGAGGTATCAAGATAGATCCAAAGAAAGTTAAGACCATCATGGAAATGCCTCCACCATAAACACTCAGATAGTTATGCAACCTACAAGGAAAGCTTCAATCAGTGCATTGTTTTATATCACAGCTTGTAGACAAGTGCCAAACTTTCACACATCTACTCAGGAAAGACAACAATTTCAAATGGGATCCTTTGTGTCAAAGAAGCTTTGACAATATCAAGGAATACCTGGCCAATCCACCTATCCTAGTACCACTTACACTAGGTAGGCCTCTCATTTTGTACATCTCACCAACGATTACAACACTAGGGGAAGTTCTGGCCCAACTCGATGACAATGGTAAGGAAAGAGCCATCTACTACATCAGTCGCACATTGGTGGGCTATGAGCTTAACTATACACCTATGGAAAAAACATGCTTAGCAGTGGTTTTCGCCACTCAAAAGCTCTGTCATTATAGGCTCAGTCACACTGTCAAGTTTATATCAAAGGTAGATCCACTCAAGTATCTACTTTCCAAAACCACTCTCACAGGCCGAATGGCTAAATGGGTCATTCTTCTAAGCGATTTTCATATCTAGTATGTCAACAAAAAAGCCATCAAAGGGCAAGTTATTGTAGATTAGTTGGTAGAGGCACCACTAGTCGATGCTTATCCTCTAGTCATGGAAATCCCTGATGAACCCCTGTGCATGATAGAAGAGAAACCAACATGGAAGCTCTACTTCAACGGATCTTACATAGCCCATGGTTCAGGTGCAGGCATACTATTTGTCACCCCACAAGGTGACTATATCCCCAAATCATTCAAATTAGGATTTCCCTACATGAACAATATAAAAAAGTATGAGGCACTAGTCATTGGACTTAGCATGGCTATTCAATGGAATATAATAGACATACAGGTCTTTGGCAACTCCCAACTTATTATCAAGTAAGTACTAGATGAATTCCAAACCAAGGATGATAAACTATTACCTTACAAAGAGATGGTAGATAAAATGAAAGAGCATTTTCTTAATCTATAGATTACACAAGTACCATGCCTCCAAAATAAGGCCATTGATGCAATGGCTACAATCAGATCACTTCTGGAAATTCCATGTGATGTAACACAGTACGAATTCTTAGTCGAGAAACTTCATGCACCTGCATACGAGAGTGTTTAGTCCCCACGGTACCATGACATCCATGCTTATCTAAAAAATGGTACCATATCCCCTCACCTCACCAACACCCAATGCCAAAACCTCATTCGTAGAGCTTCCCACTACACTATTGTAGCCAACACTTTATATCGTCGAGGTTATCACAACATTCTCTCTAGATGTCTAGATGAAATTGAAGCCACCCAGGCATTGCGAGAAGTGCACATTGGACTTTGTGGTGCCCACACGAGTGGCATGGTCTTAGCTAAATAAATTCTAAGGATTGGGTACTACTAGCCTACTATGGAGCATGATGCATGTGAATTTGTAAAGAAATGCTTACCTTGTCAGCAACATGCTAATTTGATACATGCTCCAGTGCAAGAATTGCATCCCATTGTGCCATCCTGGCTATTTTCATGTTGGGGTTTTGATATCGTTGGTAAGATCACCCCCTATCCTATGAGGGACGTAAATACATCATTATGGACACTGAGTACTTCACAAAGTGGGTCAAAGCAATCTCACTCACCCTCACAATAGGCATCCAAACATCCAAGTTTATCCTCTACCACATCGTTTGCCACTTTGACATCCCATCCACCATCTTCACAAATCATGACACACCATTTGAAAACCAACATGTAGATGATCTGTGTGAGCGCCTCCATATCCACCATCACTAATCTAGTCCATATTTCCCCCAAGGTAACGGCCAAGCTGAGGCAACCAACAAAACTATCCTCAAAATCCTAAAGAAGGTTGTCAATGATACTAGTCGTGAATGACATCTCCAAATCAACCCTACCCTTTGGGCTTGTCACACTTCATATTGCACTCCTATATGCACCACTCCATATTCTCTTGTTTGCAGTGCTGAAGCCATCTTAGTATCTTACCAATCAAGGTCAAACTGCCATCGCTACGGGTATCTCTGAAAGACCAAATCACTAATGAATACTATAGAGTAGCTAGACTCACACAACTTGATTTGCTAGATGAAAAGTGTCAGCAAGCCTATGATCACCTGGTTGTATATTAGAATAAACTCAAAAGAAGCTATAATAAGAAAATCCACCCACGCCAGTTCCAGGTAGGGGACTTTGTGCTCAAAGAAAATCAGAAAGTGGGTATTGATTGAGAAAATAATGGTAAGTTTGAGGTCACTTGGAAAGGTCCCTACATCATGATTACATGCTTTGGATCTGGGGCATATCAGTTATCCACTATTAAAGGAGAACCATTGAATGATCCTATCAATATCATTCATCTCAGGCGCTTCTATGCTTGACAACTGTTCATTCCAGTCATCTGCAAAAATCCATAAAAAGTATAAAAAGTCCTGAAAAATCATTATCTTGGTAAAAATATGGTAAAAAGACACCTTGATGATAGCAAAAAAAAAATAAAAAAGAAAAATAAATAAAATAAATCATCCAATGGTGAAAACTTGGCAATTAGGCACCTTGGACAAGTATGTGCGGTGAAAACCTGGCAATCAGGTGTCACACATAGTGGGCTGTATCATTATCTATCAAAATATCATTCTCCTCCATCTCCCTCATTCCACTCCACTTTGGCCTAATCATTACCTATATTTCTAAGATGTTCTACTATCACACGCACCAGTCTGCATCGGTCCTCCTATCCTGTATCCTGAGCTTTTGTACATATCATCTTGTATCTAATCATCAGCCTTTTCTATATATGTCATCCTATCCCAATCCCTGAGCTTTAGTCTTGTAAATATCTTTTCTGTGTCAGTCTAGTCTTGTGTCTGATCCCGTTTGTACATATCTCATGTCCTTGGTTAGTCTCCTTGCAGAAAGTGATCCAGTTCCATTCTGAATCCTGTGCTTCAACAAGTTCATTTTGACAAACTCATGCTTCAGCAATTTGATCTCAGTACATCTTTTTTCTAATCAGATACACACTTGACATCTCCATGGAAATGGTTCCTTGTAGGATGTATCCTTCCTCACATTGACCTAAATCCAATCATCATCATCATCACCTGCACTGGGTCCTTATAGGATGTATCCTTCCTCTTGTTCGACCTGACTGCAATCACAAATCAAATCAATCCAATCATCATCCAATATTGTTTGTCTCCCTGGCAAAAGGCATATTTCTATTGAATTTTTTTATCTTGAAATTTGATTTTGGTTCTTGATTATCAATCCTGATTCTTTTTCAGTTGTTCTCCTCCTCAAGGTTGTCATGATTCTTTATATCATGGTATCTTGCGAATGGATGCACCTAGGATAGGGAACTTGATCTTTTTGTTTTCTGCTTGTGAGTCAGTCGGATGGGACCCTTGCATGTATGTAATCCATTTGGGTTTGCATGCTACACTTGGGAAACACCATTTTCTTGTGGGATTTTCTAACATCATTTCTCCCATGGTTCTTTCTGGGAATCATGTGTGATGCTGGGGCAACCCCCATGTGTTTGTTGTGTCAATCCTCTACAACATCCGTGACAAGGCCTTTTGTTCCTAGTAACCTTGGCATGGTCTCTCGCATTGCTATATCAAAATAAGTGCTCAAAATACATGGTGGTATTCCCTCCTGGAATACCCCTTGTTCAAGCTTCAAGAAAATCCCCCCATGCCCTCCCCAGCAAAAGCAATCCTATCAACCCTAGAAGCCATCTTATCCTATCGATCAAATCCTACCATCCTAGCAATGATCCTAATCCTACCATCCCAGCAATGAAACCATACCTAATCCTTCCTTCCACCACACCTCATCCCTCATCCTTGATGCAAAATTGAATCCAAAATCGCCTACCATCCTCCTCTTCTTCTTTTGCTTTCCCTTTCCTATTGCTCTTAGCTATCTTTTTGAGATGCCATCAGGGCTTCACTGTTCTTCCTGCCACCCTCTCGAGGGGGAATCACCCTAGTCAAATTCTATTATAATTCTTTTCGAGTCATCATTTTGGGGAAAATTTGTTGCCTACGTCATGTATTTGCGCTGTCTATTATCTTAAATGTCTTTGAAATAGTGTTATTTTAACACTATGTCGAAGAGGGGCAAAATGTAGACACCTAAATCTGATTAACACATCTAATCACATTTAGTTCCTTCTAGGACATTATCAACTAAGTAATCAATCATTACCTAATTGATCTATGTTTTCCCTAGCATGATTAATTCATTTAATTGGCTATAGTCTGAATAATTATTAAATGACAACCAATGGCCTAATAGTTAATTAAATCCCATTTCCCCTATTAGATTGAATGAATTTATTTATTCATTTAATTTAATTCATATTATCCTCTTTTCCTCCACTTGTGATTTAAATAGTTAAATCTATTCTATTTAATCACATGGCTTCATAACCTTAACCCCTAACCTAACCAATCCCAACCACCTAACCATGAGTTCAAACCCATCCCAACCCCTTCACAAATGTTAATCCTTCTTCATTATCTAGTTAACCCTAATCAGTTAATTAACCCCTCCACTCATTCTCTCTCCTCCCATCTCCATCTCCCTAATCACCTATCTTAAAACCCAACCCTAATCCTAATCTCTCCCTAAGCTTGTCACATTCCTAATCCTTGGATTAGGAATTCAACCCCTTCTCCAAAGTCAACTTTCTCAAGTTCTCTCTTATCCCCTCACCCATACCTCATTAAGACCCTCATAAATGCCTCATTAATGCTCTTACAACCCTCATTACTCACCGTGTCCCTAAGAGTCTTCTCTTATCCCTTTGTACATAGACCAAAATGGTCACATTCTTCATCCTCTCTCCTTGTGAAACATGTCACAATGAGAGGCAATTAAAGAAACACAATCCTTGTGCTCTCTTCTAGGTGCATCTAAGCCCCTCTTCACCTTTTTATCCTGACCACTCATTTTGAGTCCACTTTCCTATAAGTAGAACCTCTTCTCTTCACAAATTTAATCCATCTTTTATGCAAACTTATAATGCCAATTTGAAGAACACCTATTTAAGCTTGGATCATGCATCATCCTTGAGCACACATCCATAAGCATGGACACATAAAAAAATCAAAAGGGATCTTGGATTCAGTTTTAGGGAGGTTTGCACTTCCTTAGTTTCTTATTGTTTTAAGTTTTCCTTTTCAGTCCAATCTCGAGTGTAGTCTTGATTTATTAGTTATTGAATGCTTTATTATTATTATTGTATTCCTTTATAACTTATTTTCACCTCTCACATCTAGATCATAGGAAACTTCAATGTGTGGTGTTATATTGTTTTTTTCGTAGTATGTTTGAGTCTCATTGAGGGAAAGGATTCCTCAAAGAAAATCTGTTACTTGAAATATAGTTGGGTGAATTATTCTTTCTGTATGAACTATGATTATATCATATGTTGTTAAAAGATTCTTATATTCTCATGTTTTTATCCTTTCTATTATGTTATAAGGTTTTCATAGGTCTTTAGGAACCTTTAGGAATGAGTAGGATCAATTTGATTGTGTACAATATCTTATTTTCCTTATTTCTATGGTTAGACCTATATTTGATTCTGGTGATTTTGATAGATTAATCCTAAGGGAAAGATGTGTTTAAGGATTTTTTTGGAAGGGAAACAATGAGATATCAATTGGGTCTTCCTCATATTCTACTTCTAGGCCCCTCATTATGCCCAATTTTACCCATAAGATCAGCCTACAACTCACTGCCTTAGACCATGCACAATAATTGACCAACTGCATAGTTTTGGAACCAACTATGCAGTTCTCATGAAAAACTACATAGGACCTTCACCAACTATGCATTTTCAGGCCCCATCAACACAGGAATAGTGACCAAGTGCATAGAAAGTTGTGCCAATTATGTAGGACCTCCATCAAGGACATTTTTAGGGTTTTCTGAGGTTTAGGGTTTATGTATTGACCCAAGGCTGATCTAATCTTATGTTTGACTTATTGGATCATTTATTTCTCTGGTTTTATTATGTCTAGGGCATTTTTATGTCTTCTTAAGCATTTTAAATCATTATGGAGGATAGATTAGGGTTGTCTAGTGGATAGGGGCAATTTCTATTTTCCTAAACCCATCCAATTGATGTCACAACACTTGTATGTATTCATGGTTGATGTATTATGTATATCTTGTGTTCTCGTGATGCTTGTTGGGTGTAGGGAACCTAAGAACACTAGGTGAGTATCTCACAGTGAGGGGTCAGGCCCTAAGTGGCTAGTACTAGGGAAACCCACTGTCAAGTTATCTTAATCAAGTGAAAAATATAATAAACTAATGGGGATGGTATTACACATTAAATAAGATAAATTGATGCTTCGCCCATGTCATTATATATATAACATGATAAGGATGGGAGTTGGAGAAGGTGCCTATGTGTTGGCATAATTAAACAACCTTGTCCTCATGAAAGGTGTTTGGTTATGCATATGCGTACTCGGGGGTCAGGCCACAAAGTGGATAGTACCAAGGTAACCCAAGGGGTGAGGGATATACAATGACACTCACCTAGAATGATTTTTAGGGTCCCTACCAAGTTGGTCTTACCTCTGGGGGTTTTGTGATTATGTATTATTTCAGTTTGATATATTTTGGAAAAGGTTATCACTACCTTAGGAGTATCCCAGTTACTTCCTTCTTGCATGGACCTTGGTATTTATCTCCTAGAATGAGGGAGTGGAAATTTTTAGGATCCCTATGTTTGGGTGGTTAATATTTCTTTATTGAGGTATTGCTCATGGTGATTTGGATGTTCCTTGCTTATGCTTCCTCTAGATTTATAGATGAAGACCTTTCTTTGTAATTATCATTTGTGATAAATGTAATGTATTCATAGTGACATAAATATAACCTCCTAAAAGGGAGATGAATGTAACCAACCTTTGATGTATTTCAAATTATGTAATGGGTTGGGTAGCTTTAGGGAAAGGAAAAGGGGGAAGGAATATCTTTTATGTAATTGATTGTATCATCTTAAAATGGAAGCACTTCCATGTTAATAATTTTTATCCCTCCTTAGGGGGTGTTTTTGACCATCATCATGTTGTCCTCTCATTTATGCACCCTCTCTAGCTTCTGTGCCTGTCTAGGATCCTGATTGGGCCTCTCCGGATACTGTTTATCCCACCTGACACATTTTCTAGAGGTTATGACTCCCTGGGTCAATGTTGACCTTGAACTTGACCTAGGTTAGGGTTGACCTTGACCCTAACCTAGGTAAGGGTCAACCTTGACCTTGACCCAGGCCCCCCTTTCCAATTGGAAAGTTTGTCGACTGTCGGGGGTCATTCAAAATTTCATTTTCCCGCTTTCAGGTCAATTATTTTGGGTTCTGAAGTGATGACTCTTAAATTATATTTAATATAGGTCATCCTATAGGGGTATAGGTCTAATTGGAATTAAATTATCCTACGTAGGCCTCTATAGAAGATTGTTCCCTAGATTCAAACATAAGAAAGCCTTCTCCTCTCATTTTCTCTAAGTACGAATCATCAACTATTTGGAGACAAGTACATTATCATCTACTTTCAAGCATCCATTATTCTACATGTCCTTAAGCTTTCCAAGTTCAATAAAGGTTTTCAAGCATTCCTCTCAAGCATTCAAGTTCTCCATTGAAGATCAAGGATTCAAGCATTCAAGCCTTTGAAAGAATTTGGTTCAAGCATTCAAGATTCATCATTCAAAACCCTTGATCTGTTCATCATAGTGGTGTGATCTTCCTTCAAGATCCTTTGCGCATCCTCAAGATTCATTCATTCTTCTCTTAAGGTGGATTCCAATCATACAATCATGGACGTTTATGGTTTCTAATATTGAGTCCAAGCTTTCATATTTACATACTTGTTTACATTCAAAATACAATTGCATATTTATTGAATATCATAGCTTCATTGATAGATTTACTTCTACTACTTTCTAACATTCTCCATTTCAATTATTGATTTCAAGGTTAATTCCTAAATTGGGGTATGACTAAGGAAAACCCCTCCCCCCCAACAAACAAAACCATTTTCTTACAGGTACAAGTATAGGACAGTGAATTTAAGATTAGATTCAGATACCCTTTTCGACCAACTTTTGGGATCCACAAACATAATTTCTTTCAGAGCAGTGCAGGTCAAGATCAAAAATTTTGGGGCATGATTGTGCCCTGCAAAAGAGGTCAAGGTCAACCTGACTCAGAAAAGGAAAATATTTATGGGTTTTATCCATCTCTGCATTTCTGTTCCATATCCAGTTGCAGAATTTTCTGAAACCTGACACAGACATCAGAACATAGGCTATTCTAGATCTACTACATTCCAAGGTAAATGTTTCATATATATATA
>MU225736.1:834673-881236 GCA_018584345.1 Thuja plicata
TTAGGACTTTAGGATTAAATCAATTAATCATAGGGATTTTAGCTAATAATCATTTGAGATTTAGGAATTAAATGTAATGTCAGATTTATGCAAATTTGGGTTTTCTGCATTTGAAACTCAGTCAATTGAAGTCAATTAGGAAAAGAATTTGCCTAGTACAATAGGACTTCGAGGATGAGAAAATGCACCAAAATTGATTAAGTTATCAGGTGCCAATTTTGGGGTGTTACAGGTAATCACATGAGGGATTTCCTCAAAGCTAGGCCTCCCCCATTTAAGGGAACTCATGGTGGTTCCACCGCTGAGACATGGTTACTTGATTTGGAAAGGTTTTATGCCATGCAACCCTACAATAGTAACACTAAGGATCGGTGTGTAGTTATTCACTTAAGGGATTCAGCCTCTACTTGGTGGGAAATAAAGAGAGAGAAAATTCATATTGATATATCCAAATTGTCTTGGGAACTGTTCCTAGAGCTCTTTTGAGCTCGATTTTTGTCTAACCAATGGAGGCAGAGTAGAGCAGAGGAATTTCAAAATTTGAGATAGTTAACTTGATGAAATTAATTTTCCATTAGTATACAAACAACAATTTTGGTATGCCTACACTAAAAGACAAGAAAGTGCAAACCGAAGATCAGATTAAGAGATCACCAAAGATGACTAAGTACAGAGAGAACCGATGACACAAGTTAGTGTGTAAATTGAAAACCACAAAGCAGAAAGATAAAGTGGAAACCGATAGAGGAACCCAAAATACAAGTTATAGTGTAGACTGATAAGACAGATATAGTGCAACCGATAGACAAAACTGAAGGACAGTCAAGCATGACCAATAGAAAAAACCAAAGGATAGTCAAGCATGATCAATAGATAGAAGAGAAAGTCAGTTGTAGCCAGCAAAAAGTGGATCTGACTTCCACGTCAGATAAATAAAGCAAGTGTATTATATTTATAGGATATTTAATTGTTTTAAATCCATTTATTTAGGGACAAGAAACATTAATGTAAGTACTTTAATCAGTCTAACTAATTTAAAACACATAGACTAGGAGATCAAGGTATAAGTTGTAAACTTGATCTTAGAGTTAACATTGTTTTTATCAAAACTCGGTGAAGTCAATACGTATATAAATAGAAAATGCAATCATTCATTATGGATGGTTGTGATAAGAGAAAAGAGAGATGAGAAAAGAACGTGCATATCTATGGATTGAATTGAGAGTTTCAAGAACCAGAAAAACAAAAGAAGGATTTGGTTAGTAGAACCAAGAATAGAGGAAACTGATAATCAGAGGTATTAATCAATCACAATTAGGTGATAATTATTTTTCATGTAAACTAAATTGGATCTGTATCGGCAATAAGAGATTTCATTTACTAGGTCAATTTGTAATTTTCTATCATTCTAACAAGTAGAGCAAAGTGTAAAAATCCTTTCAAGGAAGGTGGATTTAACATTCCAACATCAAATCTCTTAATCGAGTGCACACTTAATAGTGTTGCTAAAGCTCTTAACAGAGAAGACTTTAACAGGTCTCCACTGATACTCCTAATAGGGTAGATCATCAGAAGTGATCAAATTGTAAGCCTTAACGGGCCCTTTCCAATCTGCAAATAGTGAAGTTTTGTGGGTACCATCCCCACCGTAGTTTTTACTTCCTAACAGAAGTTTTCTGCGATATCGTATCTTGTGTTATGTGTCAATTAATTTCATGAATGTTTATATGAATGATTCACATGTTTATTAATGTTATGAATTTATATAACTCACATCAAGATAGTATAGATCAGATTGAATGGATATGCAATTGATGACAAAGGTTAATTGATTAAAGGATACAAAAAAGTTTTAGAGGTACTGATTCACCCCTCCCCTCTCAGTACATACTTCCCATTAATCCCAATAATTGGTATCAGAGCCGAGTATCATCATAGAAAGCATAAAGGCTTAAGAGAAAAGATCATACAAATGGAGAAGTACAAGATTGATAAAAATATTGAGAATCAGAAGATAGAAATACAAATCTTCTATGAGCAATACAAGGCTGAAAGAATCAAGATGAGAGAGTTATTTAATGAGAGAAAATGCATGACAACTCAGAGTAATGAAAAATATTATCAAGAAGAAGAGGTACCAGATTTCTTTGAATCATCAGAATATTCAACTAGAAAATCATCAGACACATCAGAAGAAAACATCACAAATCTAAAGGAGATCAATCAACATATGACAGAGAAAATAAAGATGCTGCAAATCGGTGAAGAGACCCAGATGGTAAGAATGATTGATGTGATGAGTTCTGCTAGACAAGTTGAAACATAAAGAACATTGGCTATTGATGACAAGAGGAAGATTATAGAAAATTTACAAGAAAAAGAGTCTGAGATACAAAGACTTACAAAGCATCACGATGAGATTACATTTCAAATTATTCTTATGAGTCAAGAAGAAAACAAAATGAATATGAAACTCATTGAAAGAATACAGATTATCAGTGAACTAAGAGAAGAGAATGAAAAAACTAAAACATGAGGTTAGAATTTAGTAACAACATAATGAAATTATCAAAAAAGGTTGAACAAAGCAATAAAAGAATGGATGACTTTCTTGAAGGACAACAAAGAGTCAACAACAACAACGGTCTAGGTTTTACTAAAAATGGAGAATCATCAAATCAATCCAATCCAAAGAATGTCTATGAAAATCCAAGACCAAGAAAGCTTACATGCAATCACTGTGGAAAGCAAGGCCATACATCAAATGTATGAAGAGGCAAAATGAAAGGTATTCCTAAATCTACATATTCAATCATAGGATTCTATTATAAATGTAACAAGAAAGGACATAAAGCATATGAATGTAATTCTAAGATGGAACAACCAAAGAAGGAAACCTACATGGACAAATACTATCCTACATGCAAAATGAATGGGCACACAACTCTTGAATGCTAGAAAAAGAAAAGGCAAACATGGAAGCCTAAAGGTCAAGAAATTCCCTTTCATCCAAAGAGAGTCGGTAATCAGTATGTATGGGACTACAATACTTGGACAAATTATACATCATGTGGAAGATATGGTCACATTTCTACAAACTGTATGAGATAATGGACTAGAAAGTCTAGAGGCTGGACTAACCCCGGAATGACATGCTTACACTGTCATAGAGTTGTTCATCTCAAGAAAGACTAAAGAGACCAAATGATAGAGATAATAAGCACATATTACAATGGAAACACCATTGAAGATATCCGAAGGGCTAGAGACAAAATGTGGAGAAAAGCTTCAAGCAATGATGAAGCTGGAACAAGCAATGCAAATGGTGACACCCCATCTAATGGATATGGTGACATCACCAACCCCACCTAAGTAGAACAAGTAAGTATGGAACTACATTAACTTTACACCAATTCCATAATATGTTGATATAATTCCAAATTAGCATAAGAAAGATGCATCATGGTTTTACTTGTTGAAATATGTGATAACTATGCTTTCGGGCATATATACCAAAACCCGTCGGTATACACTCAAAGTTAAGATGGCCTACATTTATCAAGAAGCGTCGGTTAAAAGCAAAAGTTGCTAATATAGAAAAAGCCTCATCGGTAAACAAGCACATGAACAAATTGTCAGTGATAGCAAAACCTGTTAGTAAAAACAAAGTGAACATCGACTACTCCAAAATGTTGTAAGTGTCATCGTTGGAAGTAAAGTCTTCAATGAAAAACTCAGTCTTTATACACCAAGGAGTTGGTAAGTATTTATGGCATGCATTTTAGGGCAACAACTATAAATAAAGCACCAGAATGACTCATTTGTCATGACACCCAGAGCAGAGCAACCAAAGGCAATTTTTGAGTAGAAAGATACCAAGGTTTGGCACATATGAAGAGGCCAAGACATGAATTAAATTAGGCCTAGTTGTTAAGAAGATAGTCAAAAAGAAGGACAAGATGGTGAAGAATCTCAAAAATATTTTGTCAACAATTGAGGAAGAAGCTGAGCAAGATGAAGAAGTTGATCAAGAGGAGGAAACTAAAGAACAATTGTGTATCGGTAAAGATGAAGAAAAGAATGACTCTGATGAAACAGAGTCAGATTTTCCACCTCCTCCACCATCTAAGAAACCAAGGACAACAACTGCTTCAAGGACTAGAAGCCAAACATTTAAAGAATCTACTCCTTCACCCCTGAACAAAGGAAGGGTCAAGACTTACAAGAGGAAAGCTCCCGCACCAAAAAGAGGGTAGAACAAGAAAGGAAGAAAATTCATTAGAACCCGAGAGGACATAGAAGACACTGAGCAAGATGAAGCCTTAGAGGCAGAAAATGTCAAGGTAAAATAACTTGACACTATTGATGACATTTGTGTATATATTGCAAATTCTAGATCTATTACAGATCCACACATTAGAAAATGGCAGAAACTGAATCAAGAAGATCAGAATAAAATTGAAGATGCCATGATAGCTAAAATGTACAACTTCAAATATTTACCAATGCAATTTGAAGGCAGTTATGTACAAGGGGAACTCTTGGATAGATTATCCTATTGTTGGACATTTGTATTGAAGAATGAGAAATAAATTAGAGAGAGAATACTTGTACCTCTCATGCCACTTGAATCAAAGAAGGTTGAAATTGATGATATGATGGAGAAGTACAAAAAGGAGTTCTCACCAAAGTTGAGAGCATACAAACTCCTTGAAGGAAAGCTTATAGAGCTTGAGTAGGACATCCATAAGAAATGGTGTAAGATAATGAATAGACCAACTAAGGAGGTAAGCCTCAACAAAGACCTTCAACAACAAAATTTTGACAAGGAAACTCAAGATAATACATCCATTGAGTTAGATAAAGAAGAGGATGACACTATAGGGAACAAGACTGCAGATGTTGTAGATGATACATGGGATGATACCACAAATGTTGTCATTTGTGGATACTAATGTCATTGACATTACCGATGAACCAGTAGATGAAGTCAATAAGGATGAAGATGCCACTATTGCAAAAGGCACAACTGATGAACATGACACAATAATTGATACTACACAGGTGAACATTCCACGCAAACTACCAATATTGATACAAGCTATCAATATCATGCAAGAAACAAGAAAATCACCTAAGAAGGATACTCCAAAGGATTTAGGAGAAGAAGAAAAAAAGGATAAAACCAATGGTTAGAAAGACATCAAAGATACTCAAGATATAACCGACACTAACAAGGTTACTGGAGGAGATAAGGACAAAGATGCAAAGACTCAAGACAAGAATGTAGAAACCAAAACTGATGAAACAAAGGACACAAATGAAGGAGACAAACCAAAAGATGGTACTACTAAGAAAACTAACAAGAGTGCTATCGATGATGTTAAGGTGAATGTGGAGACGTCTGCAGACACCCGACGAGCTGAAACCGATGCTAAGCAACATAAAGAAGCATAACATGTCACTTCATTGAGCATAACAAAAAAGGATGAGAAATTGGCAATAGTGTTACATTCTACTAAGTTATAGAAGAAGAAGAAAAAGACAAAGAAGAGCAAGTTAGAGGTTACATTGGATGAAATCATTGCAATACGGAAGTGTGACCCCTCTACACTTGAATTTGAAGCATTACAGGAATATTGAGAGATATGCCAAAGGAAGGCACTGCCAGAAAAGCTAAAGAAATAACATAGGGACTCCATGGTATTGGAGACAACATGAGACATACGACATCAAATAGTGCCCGATGTTGACATTGATAAAAAAAAGCTAATACTTGATCAATTAGCTACCCTCACCGATGCAATCACAACTCAGAACATTGATGCTGAAAAAGAAATTAAGGAGAGAGCCAAGATAAAGTACCAACAGAAGCTCATAGAGAAAATCAGCCAAGAAGTGACAGTAAATAAAGTAAAGCTATTAGAATTCATATCTGAATTAGAACCCATCATATTTGAAGCTATAACCTTAATTCAAAAGCTGAGCACAATAGAGAAGTTTGCTAAGGAGAATAGTGACAATATAGAAAAGCTAGATGTAGATCTAGCAAACAATGCTAGTAGCTTAACCATAGATGGAGACAATGCAGTCAAACTGCATTATGAGAAGATAATTGAGGTAAAAAGGTTAAGGCAAGAGCTATGGGAAGCAGAAACACATTTTAGGGAAGAAGTAACCGAGCTACAAGCTCAACTTCTACCAAATCTTACACTGCTCCAACATCATATCAGTTCTGCAAGGCAACTAATAGGAACTCCCGAGATGTTTGTAGCAGATAGCATCTATGATATGCATTCAAAGATCACACTTGAGCACATGGCTCTCGAGAACCTAAAAGAGTAACGGGAGAAAATGATGGAAGACATGAAGTCTTCACATTCCCATATTTTTGATAAGCTCTAAGGTAAATAACCTTTGCCCTTAATATCAAATAAAGGGGGAAATGATATAAGTACAAAATAAAAAGGGAAAATGTTATGTACATTCATTCAGATGGGAAAATGGTAGATATGTATATGTATATTCATAAGGGGAAAATGATATGTAGAAAGAAAATATATCATATGTACAGATATACCGGCATATACATAGGGGGAGTCATTAAATGACTAAGAATTATATATGTTCTATATACTTAACATTTTGTTAGTATTTTACAGAAATCAATTTTTGATACTAATGTCAAAGGGGGAGATTGATGACATTAATTTTCCATTAGTATACAAACAACACTTTTGGTATGCCTACACTGAAATACAAGAAAGAGAAAACCGAAGATCAGATTAAGAGATCACCAAAGATGACTAAGTACAGAGAGAACTGATGACACAAGTTAGTGTGTAAACCGAAAATCACAAAGAAGAAAGATAAAGTGGAACCTGACAGAGGAACCCGAAATGCAAGTTACAGTGCAGACTGACAAGACAAATACAGTGCAACTAATAGAAAAAACTGAAGGATAGTCAAGCATGACCAATAGACAAAACTGAAGGACAGTCAAGCATGACCGACAGACAGAACCGAAAGTCAATTGCAACTCGCAAAAAGTGGATCTAACTTCCACGTCAGATAAAGCAAGTGTATTCTATTTATAGGATATTTAATTGTTTTAAATCCATTTCTTTAGGGAGAATAAACATTAATGTAAGTGCTTTAATTAGTTTGACTAATTTAAAACACATAGACTAGGAGATCAAGGTATAAGTTGTAAACCTGATCTTAGAGTTAACATTGTTTTTATCAAAACTTGATGAAGTCAATCCATCTATAAATAGATGATGTAATCATTCATTAGGGATGGATTTGATAAGAGAAAAGAGAGAGGAGAAAAGAATGAGCACATCTATGGATTGAATTGAGAGTTTCAAGAACCAGAACAACAAAAGAAGGATTTGGTTAGCAGAACCAAGAATAGAGGAAACCGATAATCAGAGGTATTAATCAATCACAATTAGGTGATAATTATTTTTCATGTAAACTAAATTATCTCTGTATCAACAATAGGAGATTCCATTTACCAGGTCAATTTGTAATTTTCTACCATTCTAACAAGTGGAGAAAAGTGTAAAAATTCCTTTCAAGAAAGGTGGATTTAACAGTCCAACATCAAATCTCTTAACCGAGTGCAAACTTAACAGTGTTCCTAAAGCTCTTAACATAGTAGAATTTATCAGGTCTCCATTGATGCTCCTAATAGGGTAGATCATCAGAAGTGATCAAATTGTAAGCCTTAATGGGCCCCTTCCAATCTATAGATAGTGAAGTTTTGTGGGTGCCATCCCCACCGCAGTTTTTACTTCCTAACAAGAGTTTTCTGTGATATCATATCTTGTGTTATGTGTCAATTACTTTCATGAATGTTTCTATGAATGATTCACATGTTTATTAATATTATGAATTGATATAACTCACAACAAGATAGTATAGATCACATTGAATGGATATGCAATTGATGACAAAGGTTAATTGATTAAAGGATACAAAAATTTTTTAAAGGTGATTCACCCCTCCCCTCTCAGTACATACTTCCCATTAATCCCAACATAACTATGTTAGTTGATGAATATGAGTGACATTTATATGAGCTCAAGCCCTATTGAGGGTATAAAGATGATGAACCCATGCTCACCCAACACTTCCTTAGAGGCCTCAATGGTTGTTTAGCTGGCAACATGCGAGTCTTCAAACCTCAGACAGTTAGTAAAGCATTCATTAAGGCTCGTATTGTTGAGAAGAATGTAGCCTTGGGATTAGGAGGTCAGATAGGAACCTAAGGTGATAATTCTTCTCAAACAAGATCGAGATACAAAGGGAATCAGTCCCACAGGGCACCAGGTCCCAAGAACTACCCTCCTTCATCCAAAGGTAGTCAGAACCACCAAAGGAAGAAAGGCCAGAATCATAACAGAAATGGTGGGTCTCAGTTGGGCTATCCTCATAACTGACAGTGCATCAAGGGATATCCAAACTCTCAACCAGCTTAGAGCACACAACATAATGGTAGTCGAGGTAGTTTTCAATAGTCCAGTGCCCCTTCCTTAGGGATTAATTTTGTTAATAATACAAGATGCTTTTCTTGTGGGAAACATGGTCATATTGTAGTTAATTTCCCTTATAAATCAACACCAGCATCTAGTTATAGACAGGTCACTTCAGAACCCATAGTTGGTGATGCAAGAAGATCTCATAGAGTATTTTATACTTTAGATCAGAGGCACACAGAACACCATGGAACAATCATTGAGACCTCAATTTTTTTAGAGGGTATTTCTACCACTATCTAGTTTGATTCTGGAGCTATAGATTCCATTATTTATCCTTCTCTAGTTAAGTAGTGTGGGAAGGTGAAAGTTAGGCAGGGAGATAAGTGGCAGGTAGAACTACCCTCTAGGGTGAAAGTAGCATCAGATTCCTATGTTTAGAGTTGCAAGTTGGGTCTAGGACCTTTCATTACCTCATTAGATCTCTGAGTGATTCCCTTAGGCTCATATGGAGTAGTTCTTGGTATGGATTGGTTGGATGCTCATGAAGTCATCTCAGATTGTAGAGATAAGAGAATTCAATGTGTAGATGATTCAAGGGAGCAAAAGAAGATTGTTGGGGTCCAACAACCCATCTCCCTTCACATGATATCTGCAATGCAACTCAAGAGTGCATGCACAAGGGATGCCATTTGTTTTCAGTCTTAGTTAATCACCTACCTGAAGGGGAAAGTAAAAGTGTAACACTTGATCACCCTTTATTACAATAATTCACAAATGTATTCCCGAAGGAAATATCTAGAATGCCTCCCAAAAGGGACATTGATTTTAGTATAGACTTGGTGCTAGGAGCAAAATCTATGTCAAAGGCTTTGTACCGCATGACCACACAAGAACTTGGTGAACTTAAGTTGCAGTTAGAAGAAATTTTGGAGAAGGGGTTTATAAGACCCAATATTTCACTATGGGGAGCCCTAGTTATTTTTGTAAAGAAGGATAATTCTGTTAGATTATGTATTAATTATCATTAGCTCAATAATGTCACCATTAAGAATTAGTATCCTTTTCCTCGTATCGATGACCTATTTTATCAAATGAAAGGGGTAAAAGTATTTTCAAAATTTGATCTTAAATCAGGATACCACCAATTAAGGATTCATGAGGTAGATATCCATCGTACAACTTTCCATACCAGGTATGGTCACTATGAGTTCACTGTAGTACCATTTGGGCTAACAAATGATCCTTCAGTATTTATGACTTTGATGAACAGGGTTTTCAGAATCTATTTGGATCGATTTGTGATAGTCTTATTGGATGAAATCTTAGTGTTTTCCAAAACATTTGAGGAGCATGAATATCATCTTCAATAGGTGTTACAATGTTTAAGGGATAACCAAATTTATTCTAACCTAGAGAAATGTGGGTTCTTCTAGATGGAGGTTAAGTACCTTGGGCATGTTATCTTGGGGGATGGTATTTTAGTGGACCCGACAAAGATTAAGGCCATAGTAGAGTGGACAAATCCCACTAATATCTCTGAGGTCCGTAGTTTCATGGGCCTAGCTGGTTATTATAGGTAGTTTGTCAATGAATTCTCCCGAGTAGCTCACCTCATCACTTCCTTATAGAGGAAAGGGAAGAAATTTTTGTGGACAAAGAAGTGTGAGGCATCCTTCTAGTGTTTAAAGGAAAAATTTACCAGTGCTCCAATCTTGGTAGTTCCTGAACCCTCAGGAAACTTTGTAGTTTGTATGGATGCTTCACTTGAAGGGATTGGGACAGTTCTAATGCAGGAAGGCCAAGTTATTTCTTATGAGTCTAGAAAACTTAAATACCATGAGCTTAATATCTAACTCATGACCTTGAGTTAGTAGCGGTTGTCCATGCTTTAGTAAAATGGAGACACTTTTTGTTGGGTCACAATTTTGAGCTCCCTACGGATCATTGTAGCCTTCAATATATTTTCACTCAACCTAACCTCAATGCTTGACAACACAGATGGATGGAGTTCTTATGTGAATATGATTTTGAGGTTAAGTATATCCAAGGAAAAAAAATGTTGTGGTCAATGCCTTGAGTAGGCGGAGGCATGTGTTGTTAGATCTCTCTCTTAGCCCAGATTTGAGGAGCCAAATTTTACAGGCCCTCACTTCAGATTCATGGTGTCAAGAGGTAAAAGTAGAGTTGGAATTGGGAAGGCCCTTAGAGGGAAATTTATCTGGATATTATTTGGATTCTAATGGGTTTCTATGTCAACATGATCGAATCTATGTTCCTTTATCTGGATATCTTTGTATAATTATCTTAGTAGAGGCCCATCAGAAACCCTATTCAACACATCCTAGAGTGAATAAATTGTTTGTCGACCTGCGCTAGTTATATTATTGGTCAAGAATGAAGAGAGATATAGCAGACTACATGACAAGGTGCCTAGAGTGTTAGAGGGTGAAGGTTGATCATCAACACCCATCAGGTCTCCTTTAGACTCATCTTGTTCTAGAGACATGATGCTATCATGGTTACAGTTGACAAGATGATCAAGGTAGCTCATTTCTCTCCTTTGTAATCTTCTTGTACAACAACGTCAGTGGCCATAATATTTATGAAGGATGTTGTGAGACTTCATGGGATTCTTAGGAAGATTATTTTAGATCGAGATCCAGTATTCACATCTTCATTTTGGACTTCCCTACAACAGTCCTTAGGGACTCAATTGAACTTTAGTTTGACTTATCATTGAGAAACTGATGGGGATACTGATCGGATTAATTAAGTACTTGGGGATATGCTTAGAATGTATGTTATGGATAGGTAGACCCATTGGGAGGATTACCTATATTTGGTGGAGTTTTCTTATAATAAAATATATCATAGCTCTATTGGCTTGTCCCCATTCTAGGCTTTGTATGGTCGTCTATGCCACACAACTTTGAGCTAGGATTGCTTAGAGGATAGAATACTTCTTAGCCCAGAGATGTTGTAGGACATGGAGTAGCAGGTTAATTGGATTAGGGAGCATCTTTTGGAAGCCTAGGACATGAAAAATAAGTATGCAGATGCTCACATGACTGATGTACAATTCTCTATTGGGGACAAAGTTTTCTTGAGGGTGTGTTCGTGAAAGAGTCAAATCCATTAAGGAAAAGGCTCCAAGATGGAACCCTAATTTTTTGGTCCTTTTGAGGTCCTAGAGAGGATACAAATAGTTTCTTATCCACTTGCCTTACCTCTCATCCTCGCTCGTATTCATGACATTTTTTAGGTTTCAATTCTTAGAATATACATTCCTGATTTGACTCATGTGTTGGACCGAAAAGCTTTACAGGTGGCGGATAGCTAGATAGCTTTGGAGCCCATATGTATTCTATAGAAATAGACACTGAACCTCAGAGGTCACACCCTAGATTAGGAAAGGGTCCAATGGGACCCCAGTGATGAGGCCTCGACGACATGGGAGGATGCTGATAGAATTAGAGTTGCTTATCCTTATCTATTTGTAGGATTCCATGAGTAAGCCTAATCTTAGGGGGGATTTAATACCCTCTCAAATGACTATACTTTTAATTTCAGGAATGGACATTTTGATATTATTATAGATGGACTATATGCTTATGTTTATGTTTCATTTGGTTAGACCTAGATGATGATATGCCTCTCAGATACTTTGATTTATTTATTTATGGTTATTATTATCTGTGCATATGGATTTAGGGAAATGGATATCTTTTGGCTATATGATTTGATTATGAAGACTAACCCAATGCTCAGGATTCTAACTCTCGTTACAATGACACCACACACCTTGTGTATGTATATCTGATGTGTTTTCATGACTCAAGATGAAGTCATAGTTACTCACATAGTTGAGGTTCACACGATGTATTGATCCTGGTCATTTGTCTATAATGTCTTCTTTTATATGGATATCTATGCACATGTATTTCTACTCTATGATGCAGGCTTGCAGGTACTAGGCATTAACTTCACTTGGCTTCACAGGTCTAAGTGTGCCCTCAAAATCCTTGATTGTTGTTAATGTTATGGAGATAGTACCAAGTTCTCGCAAGAATAAAACCTACCCTTGGTCCTTTGTTTATGATCCTTTGCACCTATGGGTACTCTTGAGTTAGTCTTGTATATGTTTATCTTGGCTTTATGGTAATTTGTTATGTTATCTGGTTAGCCTTGTTGTCTTAATTGATTTTGGAATTATTGACCCTTAGGACTTGTTTACGTATAGGTTTATGTGAGTGGTAATTCTCTTTCTTTTAGGATTAAATTTTATATCTTTTATAGAAGGATAACTAGTTTGAGTAAGTAATATAATATGATATTAAAATACCTTATAATAATTTTTATAAAGTGTATTCATAAATTAATGTTTTCTTATAAAATAATAATTAAATAGGTATATGTACACATAGATATATAGGTGCACACATATGCATATGTTTGTGTATATATACAAAGATAGGAATTAAATAATTATATGTATTTATAATTTATTAAATAATATTGCTATAGGATTATATGGAAATACTATAGTAATTATTAACTTATTAAGTAATTACCTTGAGAGGAATTATTTGATGGCTAGGGTAAATAAAAGTAATCTAAGAGATGGTAAATATATATTATGCTAAAGGGAAATCTGCATTAATCTTCCTAAAGTAAATTAAATAAGAATGGTAATAAATAGTAAATTGTATACATGAATAACCTACAACTAATGAATAAATTAATATTTAAGCTAGTGTAGTTATAGACTATTAACCAAACTTTGGTTATGACTGGTTGCAACAGTTGGATTTTCTCGTGCAACCATTCCTGTAAGATACTTATGGGAGGAGTTTGGAAAGAAGGAGGAGGTTGGTGGAAGAAGCATAACATAATTTCATAGAAGACACTCTTGTCATGATATTGTAGAGATCAATATATATTTTCTCGTTGGTTGCATTGTGGGAGTTTTTGGTTGTATCCAGAGAAGAGTTCATGTTTTTGGAGCGTGAAGGAGGTCAGAGAATTGGTTGGAGTGATCTAGGATTTCTCCCTCAATGGTTTCTCCGTAGGACTCCAGGTAGGATCTATCCCGGAAGGAGATCCTTCATATATGCTTGTTGTACTTGTGTATGTGTGTATAATTATTTTGTTTTTCCTTCTCTAGATCATAGGAAACTTCAATGTGTGGTGTTATATTTCTATTTTCATATTATATTTGAGTCTCATTAATGGAAAGGATTCCTCAAAGGAAATCTGTTATTTGAAATATAGTTGGGTGAATTATTATTTCTATATGAACTATGTTTGTATCATATGTTGTTCAAATATTATTGTATTCTCATGTTTCGATCCTTTATTTTATGTTATAATGTTCTTAGAGGTCTTTAGGAACCTTTAGGAATGAGTAGGATAAATTTGATTGTGTACAATATCTTATTTGCCTTATTTCTTCAGTCAGACCTATGTCAGATTTCAATGATTTAGAAAGATTGATCCTAAGGGAAAGATGGGTTTAAGGAGTGTTTTTGAAGGGAAACAAGGAGATCTCAACTAGGACTTCCTCATATTCTTCTTATAGGGCCCTTATTATGCCCAGTTTTACCATAAGATCAGTTTGTAACTCACTGCCTTCAACCATGTACAATAATTGACCAACTGCATAGTTCTTGGACCAACTGCATAGTTCTCATGATGAACTTCATAGAAGGAAGGCTCAACTATATAGGAAACTTACCAACTACACAGTTTTAGGCCCCAACTATGTAGGAACAATGACAAACTGCGCAAAAGGTGTGCCAACTAGGTAGGACCTCCATCAGGGCCATTTTTAGGGTTTTTGTATTGACCCGAGGATGATCTAATCTTATGTTTAACTTATTGGATCACTGATTTCTATATTTTTATTATGTATGGTTCGTTTTAGTGCCTAATTAAGTATTTTGGATCTAGATTAGGGTTTAGGGTTGTCAAGTGGATAGGGTAACTTGTATTTTCCTAAACCCATCCAATTAATGTTGCAACGCTTGTATGGCTTCATAGTTACTGTATTATGTGTATCCTATGTTCTCATGATGCTTTTTGGGCTAGGGAACCTAAGAAAACTAGGTGAGTGGCTCACAGTGAGGGTTCTGGGCCCTAAGTGGCTAGTACCGGAGAAACTCATTGTCGATTTATCTTAATCAAGTGAAAACTTTAATAAACTAATGGGGATAGTATTATAGATTAAATAAGATAAATTAATTACTCACCCATGCCATTAGCGCTAATATAGTCTAAGGATGGGAGTGGGAGAAGGTGCCTATATGTTGGCACAATCGAACAACCTTGTCCTCATGAAAGGTGTTTGGTTCCCCATGTGCCTACTCGGGGCCCAAAGTGACTAGTACCATGATAAACCAAGGGGTAAGGGATATGTGATGACACTAACCTAGCATTTAGCTTAGGGTCCCTAACAATTTTTTCTTACCTTTGGGGGTTTAATGATTATGTATTCTTTCAGTTTGATATATTTTGGGAAATTTATCACTACCTTAGGAGTATCCTAGTTTCTTCCTTCTTGTGTGGACCTTGGTATTTATCTCCTAGCACAGGGGAGTGGAAATTTTTAGGATCCATTTGGTTGGGTGGTTAATATTTCTTTATCAAGGTATTGATCATGGTGATTTGGATGTTCCTTGCTTATGCTTCCTCCAGATTTGTGGATGAAGAATTTTCTTTATAATTATCATTTGTGATAAATGTAATGTATTCATAATGATGCAAATGTAACCTCCTAAAAAGGAGATGAATGTAACTAATATTTGATGTACTTAAAATTATGTAATGGGTTGGGTAGCTTTAGGGAAAGGAAAAGGGGGAAGGAATCTCTTTTATGTAATTAATATATTTGGCAAAGAAAGGAAATATTTTGTGTTCATGAAAATCTTGAAAGTAAGATAGGATTATGATGTCTCATTATTATGTAGTGTGATGGTACAAATTTATTAAAGGAAGAAATAATTTAGCATTTTGGATTTTAAAATACCTTATTGTTACTTGAGCTTATGAATGATTTACATGTATGAAAAGTTGTACTTCAAAGGAAGTGTTAAAAGTGTATGGAAACAATCTTCTCTTTATTTTAAATTGGTTAAATGGAAAGCTCACTATGTTAAAAGTTAATTCATGGATGAAGTGTTTAATAAACCCATTTAAACATCTATTTTATGTAATACAATGAACCTTGATTTAGATTGATAAAACATCCTTCTATTGGAATAGATCAAAGTTGATAGCAGTCAACATTAGGGAATCTAGGGAGGACCTAAGTTGTTACCTTTATATCTCAAGTCTATGCATAGTATGTCATGATTAAAAAAAAATATTTTTTCTTATTTCTTTAGAGGTCTTTTGCTTTGTCCTTCTAGGTTCCCTGGTGGGGCGTGACAATTATGAGCATGGAGTTACCCTGAATTAGAGGGTTCCTAGTCATACAACTTCTCACAAGACATATAGGTTACCAAGATCACAAGGTCGTGAGATAGTTATACAGTCACTAAGGCCACGACAAATAGATGTCAGTGCACCTGCTACTCAAGCTGAGGAAAGATCTTCCACAACTTCAGTGTGTAGGTCCATTGGTTCAGAGGGTGGAGACAATACCAGCTGATAGCATTATAGACATCTTTTTGCATATATTTTTTGAGCTTGTAAGCTCTTGTTAGAAAAATATTATAACATTGTATTCTGACATATTTTGAGTTATATATATATATATATATGACATGCAGTTTCAGTGGGATTATGTGTTTTATTTCCTTCATGCATGCTTATGGTTTATTTCTATCATGATGTGATGATGTACCTATGATGCTTATGATGTTTATGATGTACTATGTACGATGATGTTTTATTATGATCATGCACATGCTATTTTCTCTGATGTGATGCCATGGCATTATTTATGTATGATGCTTATGATGCTTTGTGATGCACTATGAATGATGATGTTTTCTATATGATCATGTACATGTTATTTTTGATGATGTGATGTCACGACACTATTTATGTATGATTATTTATGATGCACTGAATGAATGATCTATGTTTTTGTATTTTATATGCATTTATGGTACCATCTAATGTAGAGACTATTATGCTTATGATTTTGATGTACATATAAACATGATATGTATGCAAGATGTGTTATTGTGGATATGACAAAATACAATACCATAATTACTATAGGAAATAGCTGAAAGAATCATTAGAAAGAATTGGGATCGACAGACAAGACTATTATGAATGAAATTGGATGACATATATTGGGTAAATCAATCAAAAGAATGAATCATCTATTGAAATCGAAACTAAATCATTCATTCTTTTTTTTGAATCTCCATAGATAGATACAAGTATTTTCATCACTGAGCTACTTTATTGAGAAAAAAATGGGTGGGTTCTGTCAAGATATGAAAAATTGAAGTAGAAATGATCCCTTTGAATTTGAAAAACATTGATAATAGACAAGGAGTGCTAATGAATCCATCTGAGAGTGTGAGTGTTAAGAGTCAAGGTATGTGCGATATCCATGAGCATTTCTCTCTCTAAAAATATTTTCTACTTGAGATGCTTTGCCCATATGTGAACGTGCTTCTAATAGACACCCAAAATTCTCATCTTAGACTTCATAAAAAAGAATCCCACAAACAATAGACAAAGAAAATAGAATCATGATCCATCTTTCCTTCTCTAATCACTTGTGGATATCCTAGAAAATCATAAGAACATGATTCAAGATAAATAAAATGAGATAAGACTCACTAAGACAACGAGTCAACAACCATATTGATCTCTATGTCTATAATTATGTGTTTTCTTTGATAATGACATTGATGAGGACTTTTGGTTCCAAGAATGAGGCACCCTGATTTAGACCGACTTGTCCAATTTTGAGTGTATCCCTTCATTGCATAAGAAATGATGACCATATGAAAATATATTGATAAGACATGACTAATAGATAAGATAATGTTGTCATTTGTATTAAGGACCATTTGTTAAGTTTGCCAATTGATGTGTGATTTGTTTATCTCAAACTTGTTGTGTTTAACATTTGCCCTAATGCCTATCATGGAAAAAGGATTATTTTATTGATGATGAGAAAGAAAAAAATATTTTTAAATTTTTGACATTTTACTAATGTTTAGGGATTTTTTGCAAGAACTTTTACAATTTTTAGAATTTTTGTAGGACCTTTTACAAATTTTAGGATAGATAATCATGACATAAGTATGCCTCTAGTATAGACATTGGACAATTTATTATGGAATTGGCGCGATGGACTAACTTATGGATAGTGTGATAGACTGAATAATGAACACATGGGTTAACTTAAAAGACCAATGCATTTTATTCCACAGATGGTATGAAAGGATTTATTATGAATTGAATTAAATGGATGGGCTGATGAGAAAGGACAAGCGATTTGAGTCAAATAGAGTGACAATAGATAGTGGAGAAAAAACTCTACTCATGGTGCATGTTACTAAGTTTTCACCATGGTACTTGCCCAAGGCACCGTCAAAGTAGTTTTCACCATAGAATGACTTATTTCTCTTGTATTTCTATTTTTTTGTTGTCACTCAAGGTGTTTTCTTGCCAGGTTTTCACCTTAGTAACATTTTTTTTGCTTTTTTAATTTTTTTTGTATTTTTTACTTTTTGTGGACTTTTTTAAAGAAATTTTTGAAAAGGACTTTCTAAGAGTTATGTATGAAAATTATGCAAATGCAAGCTATTGATATGATATTGTAATGGATCACCATTTGGTGTAGAAAAGTGATACACACTTGAACCAAATGTTGATGTGATAATGTATGACCCAAGCCAATTTGGTTTGAGTTTCCCTGGTTTTACCTTGTCAACCAAGTTCCTCTAATTTTCCCTTAAGACTAGGTCTCCAATCTCAAAGACTCTGACATTGACCTTCTTATTGTAGCTTTGTTGGAGATGATTCTAATAGGCTCATAAATGATTATGAGCATTTTGACATTTCTCATCTAGGAATTCAAGCTCTTGTAGCCTAGATACTCAGGAATCTTCATCTGTAATGAAATTTTCCAATGAAATATGCAAGGAAGGTAACTCGACCTCTATAGGAAAAATAGCTATTGATCCATGAACCAAGGAATATGACATGGCTCCGGTGGTAGTATGGATGCTAGTACAATATATCCAAAGAGTGGGATTGAGTTGAGTATGCCAGTTAGAGCTAGCATCATCGACAATCTTCTTTAGGATTTTCAATATGCTCTTATTAGATGCCTCATATTGACCGTTACTTTGGGGATAGTATTGTGAGGAATAACAATGCTAGATGTGGAACTTTTCACAAAATTTTTCAACATCTTTATTTTTAAATGGAGTATCGTTATTTGTGATTATGGAAAGTGGAACTCTATAGTGAAAAATGAGGTAATTGAAGATGAAATTGGATATTTCTTTGCCGCTAATATAGGTCATGGGTATAGCTTCTATCCACTTTGTAAAATACTCAGTGGTAGTGATTGTGTACTTATGGCCATTAAAGGATGAGGGATGGATTTTTCCAACAAGGTCTAGTCCCCATTGTGAAAATGGTCATGGAGACGTGATTGGACACAATTCCTGATCTGGTGCATGTATAAGATACCTACGGATCTAACATTTTTGGCATTTCTGTACAAATGTATAGGCATATTTTTCCATGGTAGGCCAATAATAACCAAACCTTAGAATCTTATTTTCCATAGTAGGGCCACTAGAATGAGCCCCACAAATATCCTTCTTAACCTCACCTACGGTCATTTGCTCTTTGGAAACATCAAGACATATGAGGAGGATTCTATCTAGACTCTTCCTATATAGGGTGTCAGCAATGATAGAATATTGGGAATCTTGTCCGGTAAAGTTTTTTTGTTAGTTACATGACAAGTCAGGTAGTATGTATTGGTCAGGAAAACATACATGAATATCATGATACCATGGGGAACTAGGTCAAACAATTTCACACACAAATTCAAATAAAGGAACTTCAAAGGCGAGAATAATAAGTTTATCTACTAAAAACTCATAGTGTATTACTGTAAGACTAGAAAAAGGCATAAAATGAATATCTAGGTAACCACAAAACCCTAACAATATGCAAACCCATCTAATCTAACATTAGAGCCATTGAAAAGGGAATTCAAAACATATGCAAAAAATAATAAAACTCCCTTCAAATGATGCTCAAATGATCTCCTTTCTTCTCCATAGAGGTTGATTATTGTTTCTCTTTGCCTATGACAAAAATGCATAAATATTTAAAAGCCAAGTTGATAGCAAGAATACTAGGAGATAGTGGTTCTAGAAATGAAGGAAAAATGATCTCAATTTATAGGATATGAGAACTCAAATTGCAGAATTAGCAATAAGATATGCAAATTGGAAATTTGCATTGATTGTGATACAAATCTAAAATGGAGAGGGAAATATGCCATAATTATGACACAATAGAAGCTAAATTAGTGGAAGGAAAGATGCAAGAAATGTGAAAGGAAAGTGTAAGAGTTGAATCTAATTAATAGGAGATGGGAGTTAGAAAATAGAAATAGAAAAAGTGAGGTGGATTTATGAGGAATTAAATTAACAAAGAATTCAATATTCCTCACAAAAGATAATTAGCATTTATGAAATTAAAAATTCCATAAATTGGGAATTTAGCCAATTAATTACAAGGAAATTAATTAATTGTGGAGACATAGAAAAGAGGGAATAAATAAAGTCAATTTATTTATTCATTCCAAGAGGATAAATTAATGGATCATTGGCCGAATTAAAGGTAGTGATGTGAAGTTGAATTTATTTTGATGACTTTGATGAGGATTAGGAACAATTTTGATGGTTATGGAATGGTTTAGGAAATGATGAGGCATCAATAATCTTTGACACTGCACTCGAATTGATTGCTGACAAAATAACATTGATGAACTTTGACAATGCTATTGAAGAAGCCATATGATAATGGGGCATCAATGAATTTTGACAATGCACTTAAATAATGATGAGGATAAGGCATTAATGAAATTGACAATGCTCCTAGGGAGACATTGATGAACATGACAATGATCCTAGATTGATGATGATAAGGCATTGATGAACTTTGACAATACCTTGGACAAGATTGATGATGATAAGGCATCAATGAACTTTTACAATACCTTGGACAAGATTTATGATGATAAGGTATCGATGAACTTTGATAATGCCTTGGACAAGATTGATGACAATAGCAATGATGAACTTTGACAACGCTATCGAAGGTGGATTGAAAAGAGATGAGGCCTTGATGAACTTTTACAATGCCCTAGGATGATATAAATGATTTTGGAATGATCTTGGATTGATTTAGGAAGATTAGGAATGATTAGGATCTATTAGGATTGGTTTAGGAAGATGATCAATTCGGCCAAAATGAGAGAAATGTTAGTAATTGATGACATGGAAGAATGACACAATATTAGTGAATAGAAGATGTGTTAAAAAGGGGACACATAGGTTGAACCATTTTTGGGTGTCTACATTTTGCTCCTCTTTGAGACAATGTGATTATGAGCGTTGTGTCAAAGAAAAATTAAAAATCATGCCCCAAAGGATTCACATAATGGAGGTGGGATGCCCCCTCGAAAAATTGGGCAAAAAATCAGAAGAGGACAATTTTTTTAAAAAGAGAAATGATTTCAAGGATTGATTGAAGAAATATTAGGAGAAAGTAGAAATTAGATGGAAGAGAAGAAGAATTAGAAGTGATGAAGCATGCTTTCATAAGTACATTATTGTCATAAGAGATTTATTTGATATGGAAAATTGGATGTGTCGCACCATGACATAGAAAGTCAAGGCGATAATGCGATCCCTTTGCGTAAAAACAAACACATTGCAGACAAGGAATGTTTCCATTCATCCTGAAGCATATGGAATACATGCCCTAAAATTTTATGAAGAACACCCCACAAATAGAAGACAAAAAAAATAAAGGATCATGAACCATCCCAACCACTCTCATCACTCAGTGATGTCCTAGAGTAGCATAAGAACACGATCAAAGATAAATCAATAAAAGATAAGACTCACTGTACCAAGCAAATCAACAATCATTATGATCTTATTGTCAAAGTTGATAGTTTGTTTGATGATGATGAAGATGTCTAGTTTTAGGAATGAAGTATCCCATCTAAGACAGATACCGTTTGGTTTTGAGTATACCACACCTTGTATAAGACAAATGGCAGGTTTGATAAAGGACAAATAGATGTTGATTGATTGATAGGACAAGGTTGATCTGGTTGATTGCTGGTGAGATTGGATAGTTTGTCTATTAATGCATGATTTCGTTAAGCGCACAGTTTGAAAAGTCTTCAGATTGTGTCTGCTCAAATGTATGTCTTATCACAATGGACAATTTATTGAAAACAACAAGAGATTATTTACATGATGAGAAAATCAAACAAGCATTATAAAGTGACATTTATTGCTGATTTTTTGATGATTTTTTTGATTTTTAGGTTGTGAATTTTTTAGGACTTTTTATGCTTTTTATTGATTTTTTCAGCATCATATATGATTTTTAGGATTTTTTTAATCATATTTGATTTTTTAGAATTTTTTGAAATTTCCCCTAGTGTCTAGCAAGGGAAGGAAATTTTTGAAGGACAAGTGGATCGATAGATGGATGAAGGACAAGGGTTGCGTGCTTTGGATATGTTTAGGTTTCCAAGGACTATCCAAAAAAGAGGATAACATTTTTTTCACCAAGCTAGGAGACTAGACATGACAATGATAAGGTAATAAAATAGTGTAGTGGATGGAATGCAAGAAATGGTCTTGTCAAGAGGTTTTTCTTTGAAAACATGTTTTGCATTTAACGTCCTTACTTTCATCAAGGACAAGAAAGGGATTTGGATAGGAAAATAATAGGACCTGGATAGGATAATGACAAGATATGAACAGGAAAATGATAGGATATGGGATATGGATAGGATATGCAAGATCAATTAGGGATAATGGGAAGGGATATGGAGTATGGATGAAAGGTTGTGATAGGATAGGTGATATAGACTGAAGGGATCAGTACAATGTAAAGCAGATAGGACATGTGATGCTTCAAGGGAGATTTGTAACCATGTTAATGATCAAAGTTGAGAAAAAGGGGATAGGATAATAGATACGAAAAGCATAGGATAATGGAGGACATGTTGGGGATAATGAAGGATAATGACAAGAGTAATGGAGGATAACATGAATGAAATCTGCCCCAAGTATAGACTACAAGAAGTTCATAGAATTATACATGATGCCTATTTGCTAGGTTTTCATCATGGTACTTTCCCAAAGTGCTTGTTTGCCAGGTTTTCACTATTAGACGAAATTATTTATCTTAACTCTTTTTTTGTTTTACCAAGATGCCTATTTGCTAGGTTTTCATCAAGGCAACTTTTTTCTCTTTCTTTTTTTTTTGACATTTTCACCTTTGGAAAGATGGATGCATGATATGACATGGATGGAGGACTCAAATGCCTTACTCTTTGGATGGTGACTTTGAATGATATAAAATAATGGACCTTGACTATGATAGTATGCTCAAAGACATTGGTAAGGTAATGATAAAGGGATATGACATGGATAATTGGATAGGATATAGGTTTATGAAAATGAGTGAATAGGATGGATGAAAGGTTGGAAAATAGGTGTTGGATAATGAAGGGAGTGGAAGAAGGATTGATTTTGAATGGATGGAAATGGATACAAGAATGACATTGGCACACACCTTGAGGGGTGATGGAGTGATGAAGGAGAATGAGATTTTGGATTTTGAAGGCTTAATGGAGAAATGGATTTTGGGACACAAGGACCCAAAAATGATTTGGAAGATGGAAGGAATTTAGATGAAGGGATAAAAATTTTGGATGCCATATTGTATTTTTCTTTAGGACTTTGTGCTTCAAGAAGCTTCTTGGGAATCCACATGCATTTGGAGTTTTCATTTTTTTGTGGGTCCTTAGAATTCATTGCTTGCACAATGGATTTAGGAACCTATATTGATTTTGATTTTGATTTTTGCTCAACGGGCCTTTGTGGCCTTTTTGATATTTATTTTTCTTTTAGGATCATATCTTTCTTCTTTTTTACATTTTGATTAGACTGGACATGTTGATCCTTGACTACATGTGGATTGCTTGATTTATGGATTTTATGCTTGGAATCAATGAGATTCATGGATGGATAGGAATTATATGGAGGCCTTTTGGATGGATGGAAGGTAATCAAAGATGTGTGAATTTGATGACTTGCATGTGGGAAAGGGTAATGGGATTGAGAACTAGTGGGCGAAGGAATATATGGACATAGGATGGATGGAAGGGATGAAGGGGGAGGTATACGTTTAGGTTTGGATTTTGAAGGGATACCAATGCCTTGAGATGTATATTTGTTATTAAGACCATGACCATTATAATTTTCTTGGATATGAGAAGGTTCTAATATTCCTTGTGCATGGAGGTCTAACCCTTTGATTTGATAATGCTTTCTTTGACCGATGGGATACTTACTACAAGACACGAGTCCATTATTTTGAGGTGTGTATGATATGGAAGGACTTATAGGACCATCAGGTGGACTAGACTAGATAGAAATAAGGGGAACCCATTTGAAGTTTAAGGGGTTCATGAACAACTTGCATAGATGTACCTGGATCACAAGAGGGATTTGGAGGATTTGGACAAGGAGATGAAGAGATGGAAGGATCATTTGGAAGATATGGAGGGATTATGGGATCTTGTGGGGGGCATGAAGGTGAAGGTACACCTTGATCTTGACTTTGAATTGGATCATGGAAAGAAATGGAAGGGAAGTCATGATCTTTCTTAGGAAGTGAAAGGTCGATGGGACTTGGAAGGGGACTTTGGTCTTGATACGGAAGGGAATAATCTTGGATGGGACTATCATAAGGCTCAAGGGAAATAGGATATTTGTCAAAAATTGGAGGGGATTGGTCATCATTGGGATCTTAATCTTGATATGTTTCAAGACATGTTTCTTCTTGATTTTGATCATCCTCTTGACATGGGATATAATTGTGGACATGCAAGGGGGATTCATGAAAGGGGTCAAAATTTTGGTATGATGGAAATGGACTTTGGACGAGACTCTCATGAATAGGATTGATTGGAAGGGGAGGATATGGTGGAATTTTCTCAAAGGTTTCTTCAACATAAAAGATACTTAGTTTATGAAGAGGACTAGCTTGGATTTATTTTATGAATAGCCCTTGAAAGGTTGAGTTATTGGAAGATTCACTTGATGGAGATGGAGGAAATTTCTCTTGGGAGGAATGTGGGGATGAAGGAGTGGAGGGAAACATGGATGTTTCTTGAAGGTTAATTTCTTGAGGGGAAGTAAGGAAGTCATCCATTTGATTATTTTGGGATGAGCCATTTCTAGACACGGGTGCATTATTTTTATTTTCTTTCTCTAGGATCATTTCACGAATGCAAGCTATGATCTCAAGTGAATCCTTTATATCAATGTTTTCTTTTTGGAAAGAATTTGGTGATTTAAGTTGTGATACAATAGGTTGTTCATTTTTTATGCTTGATTTATGTTGAAAGGGTGGCACATTTGAACTTTTCTTTGTTTGATAAAACTTTGGTGGTGAATTGGAGGACACAAAAGGCTCCTCATAAAATGTTATTGTTTGTGATCTTGGCATTGATTGTCTTGTTCTCATGATTGGAACATGAGCTTTTGAAATTGTTTGAAGATCACTTGGTTGTGTTAGAATGAAGATTGGTTCATAATTAGGTGGTGGCCCCAATTGAATTATGCCACACTCTGATTGAAGCATTTGTTTGGGGATTCGATTGAATGATTGTTTTGAAATTAGATCCCATGGAGACTGATTTGAAACTTGATTGAATTCAGCATGATTTGGGACTTGGTTGAAAAATGTTGGCTCATGCACGTGATTGAATTGGGATTTGTTAAATTTTTCATTTACCTCATTTAACCGTGAAAGAAGTTTTGGTATCTTGGATCTATGAATAATAATTTGCATGTCAAATTCATAAAAAGATTCATTTGGATGCTTATTATTCATTATCTCTTCTAGCTTATCTTCCAATATATTTTTTTTGTCCAACTTTGTTTGCAACTTTTGAATCATGTGTGTGTGGACTTGATGCAATTGATTGTTTTGTTGTATTAATGTCATTTGTCTTGGCTCAAAAGCTTGTCATTGCAAAGGTATATCTTGTCTAGGATCAAAGGGTAATTGTGATTTTCCTTGTGATGGAAACATGGGTTGATAAGTGTATTGTTTCCTTTTGGATGCTTGGAACCTAGTGAAGATTGACATTATGACTATATGCAAGTGCAATATTTTTTTGAATTTTTTGAGAGACTTTGAGGATGAAAAATGCAACCTAAGATATGCAAGGACTTTATAGAAATGCATATTTGGACTTTGGATGATATGCAAAGCAACTAGGTTTATGCAACTGAGTTTTTGGGATTTTACACTTCGAAAAATATTTGGAAGAATGCAAACCTAAGAGCCTAACCTTAGGAGAGTGAATAGGGATCTTGAATTTAAAAGGGATCAATTGGATAAAGGGATAAAAAGGGACTAGGTCCAATCCAACATGACAAAGATGGAGTGAGACCAAATGATAAGGCATGAACTTGATAGAGGGACAAAAGGGACCAAGTCAAGCTTCTTTCTTCAATGACATAAGGCAAGACTCTAAAATTGGAATTCCTTTGGGATTTTACAAAGTTTTTGAAAAGGATCTAAATGCAGTATGAGGATTTTGCAAGGCAATATGCAGTTATGATGTGAGATTAATGCAAGAGGATTAAGATTGAAAATAGAAGGGGACTAATTCAGAATATTCAAAAGGGATTATGCTATGAATATGCAAGAATGAAGAAAACCGCAAGGCTCCATGATAAATGTTTTTGGTCTCCATATGTTCACACGGTTTTGAAAAAAGGTGTTTTTAGGAAAAATCAAAGTTTTCAAGAATGTTAGGGAATGTTTCGCATGAGATTCTAAATGTTTAGGAGTGTTTTTGAAATTGTTCTTTAAAATTTGAAAGACCCACATAAGACACATTAGACAAAATGACTGTTGTAAAATTGAAACAAACACATCACAACCTAAGGATGGCAAGGAAAATATCTACTAAATTCCCACTTGAAAAAAGTTCAGCCACGCTTACTAATAGTAGACAAATTATAATCTTGGAGGCACGAGCTCCTCCTTATAGTGCACTCACTTCTCAAGCACACCAAGCTTTGAATCCCAAGGGTCGTCACTTCCCAAGGGACTATTGTCTCTACTAAGAGCTGCAAAAATGTGGGGTGTCTTAGTCGGTCTTGGACCTCTATGCAAATAGATAGAGGTTTTTTGGTCATTAAAACAAAGATTTTAGTCAAGGCATCTGTTTAGGTGGTTATACTTGTGGCATATTAGCCCCATTATGGAGGCCTCCTAACCTACAAAAGCTATGTTCTGTAGGTTTTTACGCACCAAGAGGGTACTGAGGGAGATCTTCTTCTCGGTATAACATATTCAACACCTGTTCACTATGAGATTAATGACAATGAAATTTTTTATATACTGGTTTGGAAGAGCTTGGCTTTAGCTTGTTATTGGTTGGGCAATCTCTCTTACCGACTCTGTTAAAACTCTCAGGAGGTAGCCACTCTAGAAGAATTATATGAATTTATCTTACACCCAAGATCAACAAAGGCGAGGAGAGAGTATACATTCATATAATTATTAAAATTACAATCTAAAAGAAACTTCAAACACATAAGAAAATTGGTTCCTTTCAAGCACCAAAATTGAAGTGTTTTTTAACTACTAAACAACCACAAAAGTTTTGAAAGACACATAAGGTCTTCCTCAAGCGTCCCGCATCAAAAAATTAGTAGTTTATCATGTATCCTTCATCCCATGATTTAAAAGGTTCTGAAATGATCATTAGTAACACCAAAAAACCCCTATTCTAAACCTAAAATAGAGGTATGAATGTAGATTTACCAAAATGAGCAAAAAAACCCTGAAAAATACCAATTTTGCATAACCAGTGGCCAGTTTGCATAGGAAATGACCAAGTGTGTGATATAAAAGCCCCAAGTGTGTGATATCAGAGCCCCAAATGTGTGTAATCAGATACCAAAGTGTGAAACTCTTTCCCAAGTGTGCAGAAACCTGACCAAGTGTGCAACTTGTGATTAGAGGCTAAAATGGGCAAAAAACTTGCAAAATTGAAGGGTTTTGACAAAATATGACATTCAAAACTCAATAAAAATGTAATTAGGGTTAATTTTAGGCAATTTTGGAATGATTAGGAAATATTGAAATTAGTTTGAAACCCTAATCAGTCTATGTGCAGATTTTGATTAATTTTGAGACAATTCAACTAAGCAGATCTGCAATGAATCCTAAACTATCTAAATGTTCATTTTAGATTCCAAAATCAAGTATGAGGGTTAATTTTTAGGTAATTTTAAACTTAAACCACTTAATTTTACAAATATTCATCAATTTTAACCCCTACTTAAGCTATATTGAAACTTGAACAGAATTGAGAGAAAACTAAACCACTAGCTTTGCATGGAATCCTAAACTAGGTGAAGTTCATTTTATGAGAACCAAAATTAAATATGAGATTTATTTTAAGTTACCAAACTGAAATTTGAGGTTAATTAACAAATTTAGGATTCATTTTCACCATTTAGGGTTCATAAGAGCCTTAGAATTGAGCAAACTACAAATAGGAAGCATAAACTGCAGAACTGCTTCCTAAACCCTAAAGTGTTGATCCTAAACCATCAAAATGAATCCTATTTGACCAAGTTATTAGAAAGGTCAACAAAGTGCTAAAAAGGTGACCAAGTGTGCAATTATGGGTGCCAACTACACAGAAATAACACCCAACTGTGCATAACTTAACCAACTGCACATGACTTCTGGCCAACTGCACAGGACCTGTAACCAAGTGAGCAGAGTTCTTCCAGGACTTGAAAAATGCACAAAAACACAAAACCAAAATAATTTAGGCATGTTTCACACCGGTTTCACCAAATGTAAGACCATAAAAAGGTAGAAAATGCATATCTAGGTAACCAAAAAACCCTAAACAATTTGCAAACCCATCTAATCTAACATTGGAGCCATTAAAATGGGAATTGAAAACATATGCAAAAAAACATAAAGCTCCCTTCAAATTATACTCAAATTATCTCATTTATTCTCCATAGAGTTGATTATTGTTGCTCTTTTCCTCTAAAAAAAATGCACAAATATTGAAAAGCCAAGTTGATAGCAAGAATACTAGGAGATAGTGGTTCTTGAAATGAAGGAAAATGAGCTCAATTTATAGGATATGAGAACTCAAATTGCAGAATTAGCGACAAGAATGAAAATTGGAAATTTTCATTGATCGTGATACAAATATAAAATGGAGAGGGAAATATGCCATAATTATGAAAAGTTATGACACAATGGAAGCTAAATTAGTGGAAGGAAAGATGCAAGAAATGTGAAAGTAAAGTGTAAGAGTTAAAGATAATTAATAGGAGATGAGAGTTAGAAAATAGAAATAGAATAAGTGAGGTGGATTTATGAGGAATTAAATTAAAAAAGAATTCAATATTCCCCACAAAAGATAATTAGCATTTATGAAGTTAAAAATTCTATAAATTGGGAATTTAGCCAATTAATTAATAGGAAATTAATTAATTGTGGAGACATAGAAAAGAGGGAATAAATAAAGTCAATTTATTTATTCAATTAGGACATAGGGATAAACTATAGGATATTCATCCCAAGAGGATAAATTAATGGATCATTGGCCGAATTGAAGGCAATGATGTGAAATTGAATTGATTTTGATGACTTTGACGAGGATTAGGAACAATTTTGATGGTTATGGAATGGTTTAGGAAATGACGAGGCATAAATGATCTTTAACACTGAACTCGAATTGATTGCTGAAAAAATAGCATTGATGAACTTTTCCAATGCTATTGAAGAAGCCATATGTTAATGAGGCATCGATGAACTTTGATAATGCACTTGAATAATGATGAGGAGGAGGCATTAATGAACTTGAAAATGGTCTTGGGGAGACATTGACGAACATGACAATGCTCCTGGATTGATGATGATAAGGCATTAATGAACTTTGACAATACCTTGGACAAGATTGATGATGATAAGGCATCCATGAACTTTGAAAATACTTTGGACAAGATTAATAATGATAGGATCGATGAACTTTGACAATGCTATCGAAGGTGGATTGAAAAGAGATGAGGCCTTGATGAACTTTGACAATGCCCTAGAATGATATAAATGAGTTTGGAATGATCTTGGATTGATTTAGGAAGATTAGGAATTATTAGGATCGATTAGGATTGGTTTAGGAAGATGATCAATTTGGCCAAAATGAGAGATATGTTAGTAATTGATGACATGGAAGAATGACACAATATTAGTGAATAGAAGACATGTTAAAAAGGGGACACATAGGTGTGAACTATTTTTGGGTGTCTACTAAGAACTCATAGTGTGTTACATTGTTAGGAATATCAAGTAAAGATCTCACTATTATCATTGCATCGACTACCTTATTCTGCAATCTAGGAACTGTAATCGGGTATAATAGAATCCTGCAATAACACTGAAATCTCAACCACAAAGAGATTGTTAAATAATTAGTATTCCCAATATCAAGAAAGAAAGCAAGATAAATAGAAAGCATAAATGATTAATAATATGAAATTATTTTTAAAAAATGAATATGCAAACCATGTAGTCTTTCCTTTTTGTTCTCCTTCTTTATGCAATGTGGGCTCTCAGAAATGAGTGCTTGATTGTATGCTACCATAAGAATTCAAAGCAATTGTGGTTACCAAAATCAAAGGTTTGACTCTCTATTTAAAAGATTTTAAGGGTTTCAACCAAAAATCCATGATTGAAGGACTGACAGGCTGTGATTGAGGAGTTGAACTCAGAGTGAGTAGGAGTTCAACTCTGCTTGGCTACCATGATTTGGGGATTGATTGACCTGTGAGAAAATAGATTGGAGAGATGACTTGAATAGACTAGTGAGTTAACAAATGGTATGGATGAGTTAACTGATTGCATGGATTAGAAGACTTAATTCACTAGAGACTTAACTGATTGTTGGGGGAGGAATTAACAACGTGGATTGAATAGTTAGGAGAGAGAATTATGGAGAAAGGGATTGTGATTGAGAATATAACTCAAAGTAAGTGTGAGTTAGGAATTTAGGAGGATAATTATGATTTAAATAAATAATAAATTATTTATTTGCACATGTGGGGATATTTTGTAGATAAATAATAACTTATTTATTTATGAGAGGAATTATTAGTTTAATTTAAAAAATATAATTTATTTAATCATGAGAGGAATTATTAGTTTAATTAAATAACTATAATTTATTTAGTCATGAGAGGGGGATAATTAGTTTTAAAAAAAAATTTTTTTTTTTAAAATCATGAGAGGGGAATAATTAGTTTAATTAAATAAATATCATTTATTTAATCATGTGATAAAATTTGATTTAATTATTACATAAATGTAATATTGGTGAAGGGGGAACATTAACTAAATTTGATTATTTAATTAATTATAAGGTGACAGGGAATAATTAAATAATGTTTAGCTATTTAATTATTTTGTAGTCAAATAGGTGATGAAATATTGATTAAACATTAAATAATTAAAGTAATTAATTATAAATACTTAATTATGAAATTAAAGGGAAATGATGATTTTGATCTTAGAATATGGTAGAAATACACAATTTATTAAATAAATTAAAGAGGAATATTAGTAATGTCATTTCATTAGAGCAATAGGCCATTTTTAGATGTCTACATTTTGCCCCTCTTTGATACAATGCATTTTAGGCATTATTTCAAAGAATATTTTGATCAAAATAATGCCCCAGTATGCCCCAGTGGGAAAAAGGTGACTAGAGGTAAATGATGCCCCCTCGAGAGATTATTTATGCAAGAAAGGCATGACTAATCTCTTGAAAGAAGACGATGAATGTTAGATGAAATGATACAAGAAAATAATACTTATTTAGAAGTGGAGAATATTGGTAGGTTATGATGATTGTTTGATCATCATTAGTCATAGTGATTGTTGATAAGAATCATATCTTCTTTCAGGAAGGACCCATCCTATATAAGACCAGCGAAAATGTTTAGTTTTAGGGAAGACATGCCTTGTATAAGATTGACCAATAGAATGTTAGAATTGATTGATAGAAAGTTAAAAGGGGACAAAATGAGGATGAATTATTGATTGAACCCCTTAGATTATAGTAAATAGAGAGATTCCAATTTTAATAACCACATTTGAATTCCAACTGAATTGAACAATATATTTTATTATTAAGCCACTTTTATTATAGCAAAACTTGAATGGCATCATACCTAGATATTAAAGATCTAGGCACGACTATCCTTTTGCATTCTAACAAGCACTTTGAATAGACAAGGAATGTGGGTTGATAAATCTAGGTTGAGCGTTAAGATTCAAGGTATGTGTAGCGTATCACAACCGATTTATCTGTTGTAAGCCCTGCAATTAGATACTGCATGTGGTTGTGAAGGCTCTTATCACAAACACCCAAAATGCTCTTTTAAGATTTCCTAGTCAACATCCCATAGACAAAAAACAAGAAAATATATGTCATGAACCATTGTGGAATCTCTAATTACTTAGGTGGAATCATGGAGATGCATAGGAACATGAATTGTGAAAATCAAGACATAATAAGATCAACTGGCTCAACAAGTAAGCAACCATATTGATTTTGTGTTTGTATTTTTGTAGTTTGGACATTGATTTTTTGATGTTTTGGTGATGCTATCAGATGAAGTATAGGGTACTCTATATAAGACTACTTCATCTAGTTTTGAGTGTTCCCTTGTCTAAAATAACATGATTGTCTTGACAAAAGACTGTGCTATGAGACTTCATTGATAGATAAGATAGTGTGATCAATCTGACCGAGGACCTACTGATCAGTTTGACTATTTTGACTTGGTTTTTTTGAAACTTAGAATTGCTCAATGACATCATCCAATGATTGTTTCAAAATGCAAAAGAACTGAATTGATATCCAAAGGAGATTTATTGCAGGTTTTCTTGATTTTACGAGTTTTTAGTTGTTTGATGATAAATTTTTTAGGACCTTTTACAAATGTTTTTGGTCCATCATAGGGTTTGTATATTTGGAGTCAAGGTATGTGTGACACATCACATAAGTGAAGGCCCTTATCACAGACACCTCATACATGGTCACCCTAGATGAATATTTTTAATATTTTTTGAACTTTTTAAAAGATTTTCCAAATTTTAGAGATTTTTTTAGGACATTTTTTAATTTTATGTATTTTTCAGAAATTTTTACAAATCTTTAAGGATTTTTTCAATGCTTAATGGCTCATGACATTGGGTGCCCCCAGTCTGGACATAGTGGGTATTTTATTGCGAAATCGCCATGGTGAACTAACTTTGTACTAAATATGAGACATTTAGGATAAGGACTATTGAGAAATCTCAATTCATGATGAGATTTTATTATGGAACATGGGTGAAATGATAAATGATACCAGGTTGGAGTCATGATAGAAGGTAGAGAAACAATCTCTACACATGACACTGAATTGCCCAGTTTTTACCATGGTACTTGCCTAAGGCGCCACCAAAGTGGATTTCACCATAGGACAAATTTATTTCTCTTGTATTTCACTTTTTGTGTTACCAAATATGCCTGATTGCCTGGTTTTCTCCAAGGTAACTATTTTTTTTCTTTTTAATTATTAATTTTTTTTAAAACAATGACTTTTTGAAATGGGTGTACTCTGACATTTATGAATAGTACTTGTGTAGATGCAATATATTGATGGGATCTGATAGGGGCTCACCCTCTGATGTAGATATCTAATATCTCTAGACCCATATACTTATGTAATGATGTAAGGACCCAACTAGTTTGGTTCAAACTTTCTTGGCTTTTCTCTTTCTGTCTGATTTTTTCTGATTTTCCATTAGAACTAGATCATCAATTTCAAAAGCTCTGGGGATGAAATTTTCATTGTAGCTTCTTTTGAGATGTTGTTGATATGATTTCAAATGTGGCATTGTTTTTTGTCTCTTTTAATCAAGCAACTCTAGCTCTTGTAGTCGAGATACTTTGTATTGCACATCTAAAATGATGTGCTTGAGGGATACGCACAATGATGGGAGTTCAACCTCTATTGGAAAGATGGATTTGGTACCATATAATAGTGAATATGGAGTGAAACCTATGGGAGTGCAAAAAATAGTGCGGTATGCCCATAAGGCAGGGTTGAGTTGGATGCTAGTCTTGACCAGCTTCATTAACTATCTTTTTTAGAATTTTAATAATGGTTTTGTTCGTAGCCTCAACTTGTCCATTTCCTTGTGGAAAGTAGAGTGAAGAATAGCTATGGTGGATGTGGAATTTTCTACAAATCTTGTCTACTTGCTTATTTTTGAAGGGGTGCCATGATATGTAATGATGGTCTGTGGAACACCATACCAACTTATGATATAGTTCAGAAGGAACTTGGAAATCTGTTTGCCAGTGGTGTATGTAGAATGGTTATTATTCCACAATGTACAGAACAACACAAAAAATTCAATAGAACAATACAATATATATTCAATATATACTCAGTGATACCAACAAGACATTTACCAATACCAATGGAACACAGAGAGTCACATACCAGAGTACCAGATGGCAAGGAAATGTTATTTCTCTATTAATACCATCAAAACCATAAAATCAACAACAATAAATCCAAGTCTTATATAATAGTTGGTTGGTTGGGGAAACCAACTGACACATCTCCTCACTCCTAACTACCCTTCTAACAAAACATTACTAAGTCTAATTAATAATGACTTTATTACGTACTACATATATTCCCCCCAAAAAAGAAGTCATCTTCCAGGCGACTGTATTACAGAAAAAGAAAGAAACTCCTTCTATCACCCTCAATGCATCCATCTTTCTGGCTTCACTGGCTTCACCAGCTCATTCCATCTTTCAACATAGCCTTCTTCATCTGGTTTTTCAGGTCCTTTTCTTGTTTCCTCCTCCGTGTCCTCACCCTGTGTAGTTTCCCTTTTCTTCATACGGTTGTCCTCCTTGGTACAGACCTGTGCATTTCCTTTTGTACTAGGAGTGGTACAGGTGCCTTCCACCGTACTACTAATGGTACATCCTTCAAGTGTATCTGATGGTAAAAAAAGGTCCCATCCTCTTCTAAACTACCTTATCCAATCCATCTTGATCCTTCAAATGTTTTTGGAAGTATTTACGGCCTCCTCCACCTTGGCCCCCAATATATCCTTTCCGTCTAGTCACCTTATGTGGGCTCCTTGTGTATGACTGCTTGGCGTACATATGACTTACCAACCTCCTGTCTGGTATTTGCCTCTACTGATCTATACAATGTATGACCAGCTGTGTATGTCTGTATCTGTACCAATTTCCTTCCTTGATGTCCATACAGCATACAAGTTTCACTAATCCGTACAACCTCTGCTGATGAGTACGGTGTACGACATGCTGTGTATGGCCACCTCCATACCAACTTCCTCCCTTGATGTCTGTACGATGTATGAGTTTCACTGACCCATATAGACTCTGCTAATCTATATGATGTATGACTTGCTGTGTACGACCAGGTCTATACCAACTCCCCTTCTTGATAGTTGTATGACGTACAATCTCCATTGACTCGTATGACATTTCTATCTAATGGACTTGGTCTGTACAATGTATGGAATATTGAGTATGAACATGCCCATATGGTCTTTTCTCCTTGATGTCCATATGACATATGGTCTTAACTGGTCTGTACAGTCTCAAATTATGATTGTCTTGGTCCGTATGGTGTACGACCTCTTTGTGCCAATGGCTTCCCTCCTTGTGTCATCCATATAATGTGTTGATCTCCTGTTCCCCATGTCTTGTTTCTTGGATTTGTAGCATATTAGACTCTAGCTGGAATACCTCATCATCTCCCATCTGCTAGTGAAATAGGCCGCTAAGGGAACTAGTCTCATCTTTTGAGCATTCCCCTAGCCAGAGCACTCCTTCCTCATTTGGTTTAGCTCCTTCTTTGTCTTCTCCCTCTGAGTCAGATGTTAGATCCTGACTTACACATTGATTCCTTAGGTCTATTGTGTACTTCCTCCCATTGAATTCTATGGATAAGGTATTCTTTTTCTAGTTATGGGTAGCCTTGGCTGCCACCAGCCAACCTCTCCCTAAAAATGCATTGTACCCCTTCTTTTCTAATGTAATTACCACAAAGTCAAAGAGAAATTGCTGTGTACTGATCCTTACCTTTTGCCCCATTAAGGTGCTTATCGGCTTGATTCCATGCTAATCTGCTCCTACCAATTGAAATGTGGGTGGCCAGAGGGTGGGTTTCCCTAGTGCCTTTCAAGTCTCCTCTGGTAGAACATTCACACCGGACCCTCCATCCACAATAGTATTAGATATTTTGCACCCCATTATCTCCATTTCTACTATTGCAGGTGTCCTCCCTATCCCTATAGTGAATAGAGTATTGGTTTCTGATATTTTTCTTCTTTCTCCTCTTCCTTGAGGGTTTCCTCTCAGCTACTTATTCCTTGTGATATTGCTACCCATAGCTAAGGTAAAATTTCTAATAGGTCCATGATTTTCACAGGGATGGTGGTTTCCAGTACTTGTTTCATGATGCTAGGTATTGGCTGATTATTTGGGCATTTAGTGGTACTTCCTTTTCCTCCCTCTGGCATGTTATTTCTAATGTCATTCCTAGCTTCTTGGAACCTTTCTCTCTCTTTAGCCATGTCAGGGTATGAAAGTTGCTTGGTTTGCATTCTTGTGATAGCAAATACTTCCTTCTTCGACTCTGCAATGTCAAGCCTATTCACCCACTTTTGTCTGGGACAATTGACATCCTCATGTTTTCCTAGTCCACACCATTTACACAACATCCCTTCATTCTATCCTCCCCCATTCTGGTAATCCTGTGTGAAGTGTCCCCATTTGTTACATCGCCTACATTGAATCATGGGTCTTCCTTTAGAATCGTAATGGATTGCCCTCCGAGGTGTGTTTTTATTGCTATTGTTGTTGCTCCCTCATCTATTATTTTGGTACCCTCCAGGCGAAGCTTCTATATTTGTGTTTCGTGGAGGGGTGGCGGGTGGTGTGGATTGTTCTCCAGTGAGGAATACTTGAGCACTCCATGCCTTTAGATTGTAGGGGCAATATTTGATTGTGTGGCCTAGCACTTGGCAGATATCACAAAAATCTTTGTGCTGGCATGTTCCTTTAGTATGTCCTTCTTTCTCACAATCCATACACCCAAGTTACCTTCCTTCTCTTTTTTCCTCCTTACTTCCAGTAACTTCCTTCATCAACCGCATCATGTCTTTTCTCAAGGCCTGAATGGTTTTGGACTCATCCCCACTATCTTTTGAGCTCTCACTTCTGCTTCCATACTTCTTAGCCTTAAAGGTTTTGTTTTCACTTTTGATGTCCATTGCTCGGGTGCATGCTTCTCCAAAGGATGATGGTGGTACTATCTTCATTTTCTGCTTCAAGGACGAGGTTAGCTCTTCAATGAACCATCTTTTTTTCAATTCCTCAGTAGGTTTGTTATCCAATTTTCCTATCTATTCCTTTAATCTCCTGGTATAACCCCTTACTGACTCATTTTTGCCTTGTTTGGTATTGTAGATTTCCGTGACTATCTCATCGTCATCCCATAATAGTCTGAATTCCTCCTCAAAGGCAATACAGAGGTCCTTCCATGTGGTTTTCTGACCAGCCTCCAAATCTATGAATCAAACAATAGCGATCCCTCTTAGTGTGGCAGGGAATGCTTTTAACCATTCATTTGTATCATTTTCTCCATTGGCCTGTCATATGGTGATACATGTTTTACAGTGTCGTGCCGGGTCATCCGACCCTTCTCTAGTAAATCTGGGAAGTTTCTACTTGACTACTACCATTCTTCTCCCTCCTACTGGGATGACACTTCCTCCTGGTGGGATGCTTCCTCTTGGTGGGATACTTCCTCCTGGTGGGACACTTCCTTCTAGTGGGATGCTTCCTCCTAGTGGGACACTTCCTCTTGGTGGGATACTTCCTCCTGGTGGGACACTTCCTCCTAGTAGGACACTTCCTCCTACTGGGATACTTCCTCCCTGTGGGACACTTCCTCCTGGTGGGACACTTCCTCCTAGTGGGATGCTTCCTCCTGGTGGAACACTTCCTCCTACCATGATGACACTTCCTCTTGGTGGGACACTTCCTCCTGGTGGGACACTTCATCCCAGTGGAACGTTTCCTCCTGTACTTGTACTCTCTTCTTCTCCTTGTGAATCTTGTGTCTGGGTGGAGTGAGGCGTCTCTTGGTACTCCCTGTGGGTAGGTGTTTCAGGATTCTCTCCTCCTCCCTTCACTATTTCTAAAATGGCCAAGTTGGCAATTCCTTCTATGGTATTTTGGATCAAGTTTTCCTCAAGTTGCCTTTTGCTTAGAGATTGGTTCCCCAACTCTCGCAAGCGGTGATGTCTTGCTTCCTGTTGTTGTTGGCCAAGAATCTGCACTTTGGCTTCTTCTTCAATTTCTTCTTTGGGTCTACATTTAGGATATTTTTTTGGACGTAGGGGCATGAATTTATCAAGTGGACCAAATGTCTAGCCTGGATTTGAGGAACTCTGCAATGTAGATCCTCCACACTGGTGGTACCCAAATGAGTCTGTACTGTGGTAACTGTAACTGCTCTCTAGGCTTCCCTTCCCATGTACCACACTATCTAGGCTACCCCCACATGTCTTGATTGTACTCTACCCTCCTCTGTACTAAGACCTCTAGGTCCAAACTTAGGCAGCAATGCCAAAATGCAGAATGGTTATTATTCCACAATGTATAGAACAACACAACACATTCAATAGAACAATATAATATATATTCAACATATACTCAGTGATACCAATAAGACATTTACCAATAGGCCTTTACCAATACCAATGGAACACAGAGAGTCACATACTAGAGAACCAGATGGCGAGGAAATGTTATTTCTGTATTAATACCATCAAAACCATAAAATCAGCAATAATAAATCCAAGTCTTATATAATAGTTGGTTGGTTGGGGAAACCAACTGACACATCTCCTCACTCCTAACTACCCTCTTGACAAAACATAACTAAGTCTAATTAATAATGACTTTATTACCTACTATAGTGTAGGTCATTGGAATTGCTTCAACCTACTTTGTGAAGTAATTAATGGCTATTATTATGTTCTTATGACCTTCAAAGGATAAGGGATGAATATTTCCAACTAGGTTGAACCTCAATTGAAAAAAGGGCCACAGTGATGTGAGTGGATGCAACTCTTGAGAAGGTGTATGGATGAGGTTCCTATGTATCTGACACTTTCTGCATTTCTGTACATATAGGAAATAATCTATTTGCATTATAGGCCAATAATACCTGATTCTTAAAATATTCTTAGCTAAGGTCAATCCACTAGAATGAGCACCACAAATTCCCTCATGTACTTCTAATATCATCATTTATGATTCTTCCAAGTTGAGACATTTAAGGAGCATTCCATCCAGACTACGATGGTAAAGTGTATTTGCTATGATAGTGTATCAGGAGGCTTTCCTTATCAAGGAATTCTTTTGGTTCTGAGACAAGTCAATGGGGATTTTTTGGCTATTTAGATAGTCATATATATCTTGGTACCAGGGAGAATTGGGACCAACAATATTGCACACAACCTCAAACTTGGGCACTTGAAAGGAAAGGATCATGAGACATTCAACCATGAATTCATAATGTGTCACATCTAGTGGCATGTCGAGAAAAGGTCCTACAATATCCATAGAATCTACTTCTTTTTTCTTTATCCTTGGTAACTACTCAAATAAAATTATTTCAAAATGTTGCTTTATGTCTTCTACTAAGGCTTTATAAGGAATGATTTTGTCATCCTTTGCATCGTAGGTGTCGTTGACTTTTTTGATAATCAGTTGAGAGTCTCCAAATACTTGTAATTGTTGGATTTTCCATTGGATAGTTGTCTTGAGGCCTATGATCAATGCTTCATATTCGACCATATTATTGGTGCAATCAAAGCTCAGCCTGTATGATCTTAGAATAGAGTCTCCTTGAGGAGTGATAAATACTATGCCATCACCTGATCCCTTTTGTGTGTGAGAGAAATCAAAGTTTAGTTTCCATTGTTTATACTCCTCTAGAGAAAATATGCTCTCATCTATGAACTCTATCAACATTGGATGACTATAAGGTAAGGGAACATCTACCAAGTGGTCGGTAATTACTTGTCCCTTTATTGATTTTCTATCCATGTAACCAATCTCAAATTCACTAAGTATCATGACCCATTTGGCGAGGCACCTTGTCAATGTAGCTTTACTCAATAGATATTTCAATGGATCAATCTTTGCTATTAGAATCATCTTGTGACTTAACATGTAATGTATGAGTTTTTGGGAAGCAAAAACTACAAACAAGCATGCTCGTTCAATTGCACTGTAGTTTAGTTCATATGCCACAAGTGTGTGACATATATAGTAGATGGCTCTTTCCTTTCTTTTGGAATTATTTTACGCTAATAATGCCCCCTTTGAGTGCTCTGTAGCCGATATGTATAACAATAAGGACTAATCTAGAATATGTTCTACTAAGACCGGTGTTGAGAGCAGATAGTTCTTCAATAGTTGAAATATTGCTTGGAAATTTTTGGTCCATGCAAATTTGACATCTTTGTGTAGAAAGTATAGAAATAGATGGATTTTTCTAGCTAGCTGTGAGATGAATCACCTTACTGATTGTAGTCAGCCCTGTAGACTCCTCAGGCTCTTTAGTGTTGTTGGTGGATGCAAGTTAATGATGGACTAAACCTTTTCAAGATAAATCTTTATTCCTCTATGGGAAAAAATTAATCCTAACAACTCTCCTAATGTGACACCAAAGACACATTTATTTGGATTTAACCTTACGTTGTACTCCTGGAGTATGTCAAAGACTAGCCCTAATATTGATAGATGTATACTTCTCTCTAGGAATTTGCCAATATATCATCAATGTGGTCTTCCATGGTGATATGCATCATGTCATGAAAGATAGTTGTCATTGCTCTTTGATATGTTGCTCCAGTGTTTTTTAGATTAAAGGGCATGACACACCAATAGTAAGTACCCCAGGCACAAGTGAAAGTCATTTTATGTTCGTCTTCAGGTGCAATCTCTATCTGGTTATATATGGAGAAACATCCCATGAGTGACAACATCTTATATCCTGAAGTGAGATCAATGATCATGTTTATGTTTGGAAATGGGAAATCATCTTTTGGGAAAGCCAAATTTAGATTTCTTAAGTCAGTGTAAATTCTTATGGCTCCGCATAATTTTAATACATGTATGAGATTAGAGATCCAATCTGCATAGTCAATAGGTCTAACAAATACTGCATCCAATACTTTCCTATATTCAACTTTGACCAATAGAGAAATATTTGGATGCATTTTGTAGAGATTTTGTTTGTATGGCTTTTCCCCCAACTTTAGTGGAAGATGGTGTAGCACTAATTCTAGATCTAATCTAGGCATGTCAGAGTATGACCAAGAAAATTTGATTTGGTTATCTTTAAAGAATTGAATGAATTTTTCTCTTTCTTCTAGTGTTAATGAATCTTCCAGTAATGGTGACTGTTGTTCTATAAGGGGAAGTATATCAATCTCTCAATCCTTGGGTGCCTCAATGAGGTTTTCACCCTTGGATACATCTTTTATTTTTACTATTTTGGAGCTAGAAGGTGCCTTTCAGTTTTTACCTAATAGCCTTATATTTTCTTTCAATTTTAAAAATAGAGGATTGATATAAATCCCCAAAGTATGTTGTGATATTAAATTTAATGTTGAAACCTACCTTGTGGTCACCCATAGGTATGCCTAATCTTAGTTTGAAGTATTAAACAATAGCTTCATCATTCTCAAAAATGTCTATGGTCGATGGATTTTGTTGTTTTGAATGTATAAGGGCTAGGGTAAACCAAAGCTATGTTGTATTTGGTTTGCAAGGATGAATTTGGGAGTTCAATAAAGGTATTGACATATGAATCAGACACTAACTCATGAGTTTCAGAGGAGGACAAGGATGAAGGTTCAGATCGGGCCCAAAATTCTTCAATCCAAGCTCAGTGATTTGTGGGCCTATCTTATAAAGATATTCGCTCAATGGTAGTGTTAAGGTTTAAGGTTTTGGTGGTATGTAAGGAATCACACTAATACTCATGGGAGTCTATGTCAGAATGGAGTTCCTCAAATGTCTCAAATTTTTTATAAACACAAGCGTTAATATCAAATGGTAATGAGATATTTTAAATGCCTTCTGTCGATGGTCTATAACCTTAGCCACAATGCTTTATGTTTTGGGTTGGTGGAGTTGGCTCGATAATTCCTTATTCCTTCTTGGCTAATCTAGAGCATCAATTATACCCTTATTTTTGGACAATGAAATAACCTTGTGCATATTCATGTACTAGAATGTTTACCTTAGGGGGTTCTTGATCTATATTCAATTAGGAAGATAAGTCATCTTCTATGGTTTCTTCATGAATGTCTTCCCATCTTATAAACAGTGTTGGTTGATAGACAAGCGTTAGTTTTTGCTTCCTTTGGAGAGGGTGTTTAGGCTTTCCATATGTACGGGGTGAGATTGGTAGCTTACCTAGACAAAAGAAGTTTGCATAGGAGTATTCTCCACATCCATTTTCTTTGAATTGTATTTTGAGATCTAATGTAGGTAGTTTAGTTGATTTTTTTAGGCTTGTACAATCTATGTGTTGATATGAAGACGCCATAGATGCCTCCTGATTATTAGGTACTTGATTGGAAGTAGGTCCTCTCAAATATGTATAGTACAGAAAATGATTTCTATCACCAGGCAATGTGATTTCAACTCCAACATGAGGAAATTCAAACATTGATGATAAGTGAATGGTACCTCTTGCATGGAATAGATCCATGGTCATCCCAATAACATGTTGTTTCCAAGCTCTAGGTCTATGACTCAGAAGGCAGTGTCTTGTGTTGCCTAACCTAGTCTAATTGGAAGACTAATGACACCTCAGGAAGGTTTTTCTTCATCATCATATGCGTTGATTATGATCTTATTGGTAACATCTACACAATTGTCAGAGTAACCTAATGATTTAACAAATTTTAGGGTACAAATATTTAGACATGCTTCACCATCTATCAAGACTCGTCTGAATTTATGGAGGTTGAAAAAGAATTTAAGATGTAAGGGATCATTGTGAGATATTTTATGGATAGGAATATCTTTCTCAGTGAAGGAAACATGATGTTTTGTGGACATATTTCCTACCAAGGCTCTAAATTCATCGACCTCTATATCTTTCGAAATAGAGGCTTACCGTAGGGCTGTATCTAATACTCCTTTGTGATTGGGAGACATGTGAATCAATTCATAGATGGAGATTTGTGTTGAGGTCTTCTTTCGATGATCTAATAATTTATACTGACATTATGGTGAGGTATATGGTTTATTTGGTATAACAGCCCTTGGCAGGGCTCCTTCCACTGTAATTTTGGAATGACAGGTAGTAACAACACAACTGGTATCTGGACCTTGGATGGTGATGGTGTTTATAGTCAGATTAGGATTAGGTTTGGAGTAGGATAAGTTTCCTTTATTATCACACCCAGAGGTGGATTCCTTACCTTTTCCATGATCCATCAGTGGCTTTGTGAAGATTTTGTGATCTTGATTGGTGGTGCCTGTGTTTGTGATAACTTCTATCTCACCGCGATCGATGAAATCCTGGATAATATTCTTTAGTTGCAAGAAATTGGTTGTCTTATGTCCCTTAGTTCTATGGTAATAAAAATAAGAATTATCATTCCACCATGTAGGTTTACCAGTACCCTCATAATGTCTAATTTCAAGTAGGGCAACTGAATGAGATTGTAGTAGTTTGTCAAGAATTTTGTCAAGAGGTTCTACAAGAGGTGTAAAGTCTTGAGGAGTGATGTGCTTTCTTGTAGAACTTTGTTGGCAGGTCTGGTTAACTTCTTGGTTTATCATGTCGATTTTGTTAACCCTATGGGTAGTTTGTAATGATTGTGTTTGTTGAGTAGGTGTTGGTGGTGATTGTATGCGCATGACTAGTTGGACCATCTTAGCATCAACAATGCCATCGCTTGTCACATTTTTGTTTTTAAACTAGTACTTGGATTTGTCATAAGATGTTGAGTTACTCATCTCTTTCTTGATGGATCCCTTTAGGGTGAGGGATATTTATACTTTTAGTCCTTTTTTTGGCTAGCTCTTCAAAGGTTTCAATTTATTGGGAGTTTAATTCACACATCATGTCTAATTGACATTTTTTTATGAACATATGGATCTTCACTTTTATAGGTACATGGAAAGATGCCTTTGAGACAACATTTCTCCAACTTTGTAAGAATGAGGCAAATTTTTCATGACTCTTTTTCTTAGTAGTGTAGAGATTCGTTAATGCTACTTCCATGATAATGTTGTGTGAATAGTTTGATATGAATTTCTCAGCTAGTTCATTCCAAGATTGTATCCCAGTAGGAAGTCTAGAAAACCACTCCACGACTGACCCATTATGATTATGTGAGAACACTCTCATCAAGTAAGTATCATATTGGGCCACTTCTATGCAAGTCATGAATAATTCTCGTATATTGTCCTGGGGATAACCATTTTCCTTGTATTTGTCAAATTTTTGCATCTCAAAATTGCATGGAAAAGGTGGCATGTGTAATGTCTTCTCAAATGGGTAAGGAATAAGATTAATAATAGTGTAACACCTCTTGGTAGTTATTGTTTTCAAGTCAATGACCTATTGCTGGATAAGTTGGAGCTGTTGGGAAAAGGCTTTAGTGTAGATGGCACCGAGTTAGGATCAAATAAAGTTGTCCCACTATTATAAGATGGTGCCTGGTTATATGAGGGCCCGTAACTCATGTTAGTGTATATTTTTGGTACATGTGATGGGGTGAAATAAGTGTTAACCTTAATATGATGAGATTACTGAGAGAGGAGGGGTGAATCAGGAATCTACCGATTTCAACATTTAAACACTTTTTACTTATCCACCAATACAGTAACTCAACAATCAAAAGTAAATGTGCAAACAAAACATATCCAACACATAGAAATAAGATTTTTGGTATCATGGAAACCCAAATTAGGGAAAAATCATGGTGGGAATGACACCCACAAATTTGTACTCTTCTAAAGTATGCCCTGTGAAAGGCTTTACCTAGTTATAGGAATTTACATATACATGACAAAATGTAACCTTGTGAGAGGATTTACCTAAAGCTCATGAAAATATTGTACCTTGTGAGAGGTATCCTTGTGACAAGACTTTGAACACTTATTATAGTGTCACCATATAGGATTTTAATACAATAAAGATCTGTTAAGATCTACCTCACTTGAGGATTTCCAACACTCTGTTGTAGCTGTCAGGAAACAATGGGTAAGAATGAACTGTGTAATAGAAACCTTTTCTACTTGATCAGATCCTCTATAGCTCAATTAACATTCTTCACATTCTCATCTAACACTTGGCTGGACCGTACCTTCTGTCTCTTCTTCCTTCTACACTGACACACGATCAACCCCACTTGTTCACCATATTATTTTTCCAGTTTATACTATTCTTTCTTTCTCTTAGGTTTCCACCACCATATAAAACCCTAAAATGTAATACCTTCTTAATCCAAATATATGCTTTGTGTCATCTCTTATATCTATATGTTCAATTTGAAATTTACTAACCACACCTTTCCATCCTCAGATTCAATCATGAAATTAAATCATTTTATTAAGTATTTTCCTTCTTGATAAATAAGCTTGCTCAATTCATCTTTGCACACTCACCTCGATGATATAACCATTAAAAAATTGTTCCTAGATGTCCATGCACATTCTCAATTGAATTATGACCAATAACATTTGACTATAACATAGTTTATATCACTGATACCGATCAAACTATTTTCCGCTTAGAAACTTAACACTTTTTCAAATATTAACTTAACACTTTTTCAAATATTGTTGTTTAACCTTTGAAATATTTCACATCTTTTCGTCAAATGAATCATAGTTTTAGGACTAGCATATAGTAGCTTCAAGTTACCTCCAGAAATAAACCAAACATAAAACAATCAAACACATAGTAAAAATGATAGAGTCATCTTACGCTTTGTTAATTGTTGTCTTAACTAGTTTCATTGTCTCTGGTTAGCTTCACCAAACTTGACTCAGCGATCATCATAAATAGTTAAGATATTACACATGGCATCCAAACATGTTTCCAAATACTTCAGTAGAACCACACCTTAAGATATTTCCATTAGCATGATGTATTCCACCATCATCATTAGAAGCTTATAAAGATAATAGTCAACATTAATGACAATAACATAACTGATCATTGCTTAACCAGACATGTCATATCAACTAGTTCCTTCACATCATTGCTCAGTATCGGTTAGTGTAGACACCCTAAAATGGACAGGCTTGCAACTTTACATTAAAACCCTAATTTTCATCTATTAATTAATGGTTTTTTAATCATTAATTAATCATCTATTTTCTTCTAAATTCATCTTTCTCAAATCATCTAATCCAATTCTCAACATTAATTAAATAATTAATTTTATTTAATTAATTAACATTTAAATGATTATTTACCAATATTTAATCAATTAAACTCAATTTCCTATAGTTTAAATCCAAATATTTAAACTTACTAATTTATTCTTCCAATTAAATTAATTTCAATTAAATTAATTTAATTTCATCAAATAAAGCAAT
>MU225736.1:894306-932885 GCA_018584345.1 Thuja plicata
TATATATATATATATATATATGGCAAACAATGGTTGAGACTAGGTTATCGTGTGGGTCTCACCGAAGCAAGTAACTACGACTCTGTCCCATACCATACCAAGCACATCAAACAGTAATGAAAACATACAATTATCAATGTGCATATAAATCTAAGGACAACATTGTCATAAAACCATAATCAAAATAAAATCCTAACATATACATAAGTCGATCAGATTTCCACAATCCATTGAATTAGAGCTGAGTTTCTGGTTTTTGATTGTATGTATTTTTCCTTATTTCTCTCTCATCCCAATGATGGATCCTGGAGTATGATCCAAAATGTTGATGCTTAAAAATACACACAATCAAAAACCATAAACTCAGCTCTAATATACATAAGCATCATTAAATAACCATAAATCACATATACACCGAAGATACAACATGATAATAATGGATCAATAACATACTAAAATGTAATACATAAATATCCTCAAGATCAACTAAAATAACCACACATACATCAAAATGCCTAAAAGAGTTCGACATCCAAAAACTTAAAAGCAACCTAAGAGGTGGGTTTCACACATTTACATTTTCTTAGTTTAGTTCATTTTCATTGCATTGGTGTATGAGCTTTACTAGCTCTAGTCCTACTTATAATATCCCAGTTAGAAGAAGTCACCGACTTATGGGCTCTTTTGATCCTGAGTCTTCCTCTCCTTTCCGTAGGATCTCGGATGACAATTTGATCACTCACGATTCCAATCCTTCTATGGAGCATAACTCTTCTCACTCATCTCATGACTAGGAGGATGCTTTAAGAGTTCCTCCTGAATAAGTCCAAAAATTGTCAACTAAACTTGATAAAATGGGAAATTGTCTTATTCAACAAAACCATAATCAAGATTCTATTCAAGCTATAAAGGCTCTTCAGAAATTCCATCATGATAGTGATCAAGGTGTTAATATCTTGTGTGGTATCACTTATCTTGTGCATTTAAATGTTAAACCTTTAGCTCAAGAAGCTCAAGAATCAAGATTCACTCCTCCTGTCACTAGTGTGGAATCTTCTTCCGTTCCTTTACCTAACATTCCTTCTTACACTCCTCTTTTAGTGACTACATCTCTTCCATTTTTCAATCCTCTAGCTTCAAATTTTCCACTTCCATATCTTCCTATGAGTGTTCCACCAGTGTCTTTACCTACCTCACAACCTTCTTACCATAGTGTTCCTTTTACCTATTCCAATTCTCTTCCAACTGTGGTTCCAAGTGTTCCACCAGTTGTGTCTTCCATTACCACCGCTTCCTACACTTTTCCTAGTGTTCCTAATGTTTCTATGCCTCCTATTTCTTCTAATGATTCCATAATCATTAGTTTGGATCAAACTGTGTCCTCTTTACATCAACAACTTGCATCCTTAACTCAATCTAAGTTTAGTATTCCTACATGTGACATGGGTAGCCCTTTATCCCTAGACATTATTCATGCTCCTGTCCCTCAAAAAGATGATAGGCCTCATCTTGAGAATTACAATGGTAAGGGAGATCCTATTACTCATGTTAAAACATTTCAAATCCTTTGTAGTGACTATGCTCATGACCATAGGATTTTATCCAAGTTGTTTGCTAGAAATTTTCATGATAAGGCCTTGCAATGGTATTGTTCCTTGCCTCCTTATTCTATTGATTCTTTTCCAAAACTTTCTAATACTCAACAATTCTAAAATAACATTGGTTCACAAGTGTCCTTAACTGATTTGATGTATTGTAAATAGAATACTAAAGAAAAATTGACTGAATTTATTGGTAGATTTAAGCATTTGTATGCTCAAATTTCTTATCATGTTCCTGATATTGATATTCAACATATGTTTATTTAAAATTTGCAAAAGGATATTAGAGATAAGATAAATATGTCAATATAAATAAGAAAGAAAATGCAGTTGCTTATCAAGTTGTTGTTGCATCCAATAATGCCACTTCTGCATTCACTGCTTTTCGTTTAAATCGTATGTTTACCCCTCTTTCTGAATCTTTGCATTCTATTATGAGTAAATTATTGACTGCTAATATGATTAATTTGCCTCCTATTCAACCTCTTCTTCCTACTATGATGACGTCAAAATACTTTAATCCTAAAGCCTTTTGTCAATACCATCGTCAGAATGGCCATGATACTGAGAAGTGTTATTCTCTAAAACATAAGGTTCAAGACTTAATTGATTCTAATTATTTATTTGTTGATAATTTTGATCATAGTGGGAACAAATATGTCACTCCTCCTAATCAAAACCTCCAAATCTATATGAATCCTTTGCCTACACATGATACTAAAAACATTATTCAGCCATCTTCTGTGGATATTGTTTATGATTCAAAGATGGATGATCTCAATCATATTGTTCACCATGTGGAGCATGCTATTTTGTCTCAACCTATATCTTAACCTCAGCCTCAATCTCAACCTCTTATTCAAGCTCCTCCATCTCAACCTCAACTTCAAGTTACACCTCAACCTAAATTGAAACCTCCATCTCAACCTTCAAAACAACCTAAGGATAAAAGACCTAGGGAACTCTCGATCACCTTTGATTATTCTGAGACTATTAAAGCTCTTGATGGTCCCCTCTACATTTATTCTAGGATTTCTAAGATACCTAAGCGTTCTTGTATTATTGATCCAACTTCCTTTGTTAATGTCATTACTGAAGAAAACCATTTTATGAAGAACTTACAACGTGATTATTATGATACATCTTATGTATGGATCCAAACTTGTAATGGTTTTCTCTATCCATCAATTGGTTCTATTAACTTACCTGTTGAACTTTGTGGTAAAGTTGTGGACGCTACTTTCATTGTTGTCCCTACTTTTGATCAGTTTAAATTTAAGCTTGGTTTTCCTTGGTTGACTACCATGCGTGCCGTTGCTTCTCCTATCCATAAGTGTATTAAGTTCATTCATGATGAAGAAGTGAAAATAATTAATCATAGTTTATATAAACCTTCTAGGCCTAGGGATTGTACTACCCTTGAGTGCTTTTGGCTTTCATTACCTAATTCATGTTCTTCTCGACCTGATAACCTTTTTCGCTCATATCAAGCCTATAAACATAGCAAGATTATTGAGTTAAGCATGCCTTGGATAGATCTTAACCATGGAATTTTGTCCATGCCTTCCATACCTCCTTTATACATTTCTTCTAGTTCTATTAATCAAGCTCCTAGTGTTGCTTTTCAGCCTACTGAGAATCCTACTAATCCTCCTATAGAACTTGTGAAGGAACCGATTGTTGTTCCTCCTAGTTCTCAACATATTTCAAACAAGACAAAATATAACAAATATACCAATGAACATCGTAAGAAGCATCAGGCTAAAGCTAGGGCCCGTGCCTCTGTTCTTCAAAGTTCTTTACCTTCTTTTGACCAACTTATGCCTGATGTGTTGGAAGAAGTTAATGTTAATAATGATGTTAAGATGAATGATTATGATTATTCTATTCACATCTTAGATTATATTTTGATTAATCTTAATGAAGAAGATACTCTTGATGATCCTATTGATGCTAATGATGAATATCAAACTATTGATCTTGATACTAATTTACCTCATATGCTTTCCACACAACTGATAATTACACCTAGTATCAAACATCACGATTATCAAGAGGATCCTTGTTTGAAACTGGCTATTATTCCTATTGTGTTGCATATAGTCCCGCTTGCGAGTTTCCCACCTTCCATAAATGATATAGACCAAGATGGAAAGAGTAGGCAATGCGCTTGACTGGCTTGTCCTCCATGGTAGCCTTTTAATTGTTTTCTTGTTGTATTGTGCTTCTCCCGTAATGTGTTTTATAAATGTTTGTTAGATTCCTTTATATAACCCTTGTTACTTTGTTGGTGCAAGGTGATAAAGGAATTAAACCTATTGTACTATTCCTCTATATGTATCACTATTCTTCTATATTTTGTTTTCATGTTATGTTGTACCTGTTCTATTGTTCATAAATGTTTCCCTTGTGTAGTCCGCTTGGATTTGCGACATGGTAGCACTGATTCTTTTTGGTCTCCATATTGAGGTTCGAAAAGACTCTTCTTTGTAACTCTTGCGTTTTCTTTCCTCCATCATGATTATGTTTCTACTTTCTTTGGGGAATGATATCAATTAATTTTCAATAATATCATATATATATATAATCTTATGATCATACTAACCCTGCGGTAGGTAGATCCCTTTATTGTTCTCTGTATGTTTATATGGTATTTCCCTTGATTTGTCTTCGCTTGGGGGCATCTCATAGTGGAAACATAATCAGTGAAGTTATTTATGTTTCCGTTAAATTCATTGCTCTTGTTAAAGTATTAGCAATTACTTTAACGTGGGGGCATACACTCTGCTTACTTTTTGTGCACACGCACTTTCAAAATATTTTAAAACTTAAATTTTTTTTCTCCCTTTATGGATTAGAGACTAATCCTTAAAGCATGGATATTTACCTTATAGGATTTCTTGATCCCTCTAGTTTCAATTTACAATGTTTTGATACCTTAAGGTTGGAAGGTGTCCTTAAGATTTAATCTCTCTATGTTTTGAATTTTCTCTTTTGGAATAGAATATTCCTAAGGGTAAATCCTTGATGGGTTGACTAGTGAGTAGCCACATTCACTAGGCGGTTCAACTCCGTCTTTCCAGTTGCACTATTTCTTTGTGTGATTCACAATGGGATATAGGTTCTCATTGGGCAAGGTAATCAAACCCTCTCTCTCTTTCTCTTTGACTGGTGATGTCTCTCTTATTGTAATCTTGGGGTTTGTTAGCACTTTTTCTTGTAGAATCGATATACAGTAGTAAATGCTTGACTCTTTGTTTCCCAATTCAGATTCATACAGGGAAAAGACTAATTAACAAGGAAAAGGTTCCTTCTACACTTTGGGCTCCACAAACCCAGGTGGGTGCACCTTCAACAAACTAAAGACTTTCAAAAAATCTGACAGTGGATCAAGGATTCATAATCCTTCTTATTTTTAGGCCACCTGGCTTAGGAAGGCTAACCTATTGATTCTCTCTTAAAGGAATCACTACGATGAACTATATTTCTCAATACAACTAGATAAACATGTATTTTCTTAGATAACATAAAGTAAAATATTATTCAATATTTGGATGATTTGATGATAACAACTACTTATCAGAACTTGACCAGTGCCTAATCCTAGGCCATAGAGTCACAATAAAACATACATTCACCAGAGACAATTAATTGAAACATAAATAAAAATACATATAGATTGCCTTAGAGACTATCCTCTCACTCTCAAACCCCTGTATCAAATTCCTGCATAAAACCCTAACCCTCTCGAACTATTTACAAGATTTAAACCTTCCTTGAAAGCTACTCACAAATAACAACACAGTTACCTTATAAATGGTACATTTAAAATGCCTTATGAATTCAACATACAAGAGCTGAATATAAATGCAAAAAGACATCAATGATCTGAAACTAGAAATTCCATTGTATTTTATTAATGATCTTGATTTCAATACATCCAAAATGACTGGAAGCTTAAAAACTTAGACACAATTCAAAAGTCTGCCTTGCAGCTTTGATTTTACCATCCTTTACAATATGTTACAATTTGATAATTATAGACAAAATTGGTCATCTTGGAAACCTTAAAGATCAAGGATGAAACAAACTTTAGATGAATAAGCTAAAAGACAAAGCTCAAGAGAAAAACAGGAAAAAATAACAAGTGGAATGAATAAATACTTTTGTTACAAGATATTCCAACAATTTTTTTGTCCTTCGACTGCATGGTGATTGCATTTGCCTTATACTTTCTTGGGGATAGTCATCTGGAATCCATTGTCTTTGATGCTAGTGATGTAGGATCTCCACCTTTAACTGCTTCAAACGCTTGGTTGGGCTTCATCATCCACCTACATATCATCACCTTCACCTGGATCAACTATCATGTACTTGTCCTTCCAAGAAGTGTACACCTCATCACTTGGCCAATTAAAGCTAAGGACTTCATCTTTTCTGTTGTTGATCTCTTTCCAAGTGGTATATGCTTTCTCAATCTCATATGTCCAAAATTCAAAACATGATATGGCTTTGCCAACTATCTCAATTGTCTGAGCAAACAATAGTGTGCTCTCCAAGGTTATTATTCTGTTGGTTCTAACTGCCAATGCTTCATTCATTTGTTGATGCCACAACATATCATCTTTGATATTTCCATTTTTTTGAAGAGATTTGGGAATATCTCATACCTTTCTTGTGAATATTCCCTTTTCAGGGCCATTATTTTTCTTATGACAATGTCTCTTCTAATATCCATGTCTGTGAGTAATTTGACACATTTATGAGTGCCTATCAAAACTATGTCAACATCATTATCCTTCTTGAAAGTGGTGTGGAATAATTTCATCTCTCCTCTCTTTCCTTTCTACTTGTTTACCAGTTGGTCTAAATTGTCTTGGTCTTCATTATATTCATTTATTATGCTGACAATTTTCTTACCTTGTGCATAAATAGTAGTGGGCACCAATTTATGTTTGCAATGCATAAGACCACTTTTTATTTTATCTACATATTTCTTCTTTACCCATGCCTCTACTTCTCTGAAGGCTTCACACTACTCCACCCACTCTTTCTTTTGCTTTTCTAGCTCTGCTCTTTCAGCTTTTAGTTTGGCCTTTTCTTGCTCAACTTCCTCTATTATGGTAAAATTTGATGGTGCAGGGGGAAAAGGATAAGTAATGATAGGACGTGATGAGGAAGGATAGTGAGGGTCATGAGTAATCCTCCTTTGAGGCACTAGTTGCACTATTTTCCTTCCCTAAAGGAATGCAGTCCTATCATCCTTTTGCAAAGACTTGATCTTTTCATCATTGTAAGATTTCAGAACAACCTCATATTTTTGTGTCAAGTTTTTGATAGCATCTTCTTGCCTCTCAGCTACCTTCAAGATTAAACTGTCATTTTGTAAAGCAAGGTTAGCTGCCTCCACACCTGAGGTATCTGAAACTCTTTTTATAATGAGGCTACCTGTATCCTTAGACTAATCATCTTCATTTGTTTTCTTTTTACTCTTCTTCTTCAAGGACCAAATTGCTAATGATGCACGATCTTCACTAAACCGGGCACCAATTGATGTTTCAGTGGTGTTCAATGGTTTGGCTTCCTTCCTAACAACATCAAACACAATGGCATCAACCAAATCCAACTGGGGTAAGATAAGGACCCCCTTTTTCTTTACCAATTCCCTTCCCTCTTTAGGGGTGATCTTGTCAAACTTAGTGATAATTTCTTGTTTGAATTCCTTTTCAATGTTTTCCTTGCTCTGATCTGGCTAAGATTTTTGCAACTTGTGGCATTTGTCCTTGAAATCATCAATATGGATTCTCCATAAGAATTGAATAAAGGCTCTAGCCTTAACAAAATTATTATCATACATAAACTGGCCTATTTGGTTATAGGGTCCAACTCCTTTTCTGCAAACTCTGCTATTATAAGATCTAGAGTAGCATGGCTGGGTGCCTCTGGCACTCCTTGTAGCTCCTATGTTGTAACAAAAAATTGACCTATATTTCCCATTTGGACCAATTTATCTACAATAGCTTGGTCATCCATTTGTAGAGGGGACTAGGAAGGGGAGTATAACTCACTTTCTTGTTCTTTTCCCTCCATCTTTTGCCTCTTTGGAGATGACATCTTTTGGGCACTAGTATCTACTAGCCTCTTGCCCTTTTGATCATAAGATTTGTCAATATTGGGCACAATTGTACTGTATCCTCTCCATTTGTAAACCACATAATTTCCAGGTGGGACTACCCTTCCTTGTGCAACTTTGCTCATAATAGCCTTAGCTTTTTCTAGCTCAGTTTCCATTACTTTGTCTTTCTTCTGGTTGAGAGTCTACATGATATCTTCAAACATTGTCATAAGGGACTCAATCTTCTTAGCCCAGGGTGAAAATACCTTCAAAGGATCATATGACCTATCAAAATTATGGATAAAATCCAAAGATTTCTTATACACCAACCATTTTTCTTTCCCGACCTCCTGGTCATTCAAATCAAACACATTCCTTATAATGTCTTCTAGAAAATTGAATTGGTGCTCTAGTGCCAGGCACTTGGTCCTTTTCCTAAACATATCCATGATGAAACCTTCATTGTCTTCACACCTTGACACAAATGTTTCTAGATGGTATGGATCAAAATACTTATCAAATTGTGTCCATCCACCTTTTGTAATGATGAAGTGGTGGGCTTTGGTAAGGGCAGGGAAAATACTTCCCTTCATCTTGCCTATCAAGGCTTCTTCTTGCAATCCACCCATTTACCTCAGAATTTCTGTTATCCCAATCTTCAATGGTACTCTGTAAGGTAGAACATTTGGTGTTCCCCTGAATCCATAAACTCTGATCACTGTAGAGATAGGGTACAAAATAAGATCTCCCCAATTGTGTATAATTTTCAATTCAGGGCATACTCCAGAGGCCTCAATAATCTCTTCATGTCTGTGTGGATTCTAGGGTTCTTACATAATAGTGATTTAAGCCTATCAACAAAGACTCTATTAAAACATAGATAGCTGGCTTCTTTTCTATCCCAAGATAGATCAACACTCCACAGTTGGACAAGCAAATCCTCATCTTCCTGAAATCTAGAGAGATCCATTTCTTCTTCAAAGAAATCAAGACTGTTGAACAAAATCATGTGCATCATTAGAGAATACTACCCCATTGGCCTGAGTATGTTTTTATCTTTAATGCCTATTAAACCCTCATGCATTAGTTTAGTAATGTAGGAAGCATAATCAAAGATTAATGATAGGTGGGGATGCAACATCTAGACAACCATGAGCATGATGTGAACATGCATTGTTTCTTCTTCATCTTCTCCTAAAACTAGGGATAGGGAACTATACATTTTTCTAGCCTTACTATTGAAGTAGTCCAGTTTGAATGGATTTGGTGTGTTTGGGCCCACAACAATCAAATCCCCTAGTTTATTGAAGTATCCTTTCAAAGCTTCATTCCTGTAATACTCTTTCCAAGTCTGGTATACTTCTTTAAAATAGCTAAAGTCAATGTCATCCATTTGGATTGATGAGTCACTTAATTTGAAAATTCTTCTAATTTCATCGGCTGTGACAGTCAAAAACACGTTTCCCTCTATATCCCTTACAACCTTGGATACTCTGTCATATGTGTTGGCTATCAAAGTGAATAGGTCTATATCCATAAATACCTCGGGCATTATCAATTTTCCTACATCTATGTCCCATATGTTACAGTCTGGGGAAGGAGCATTTCTTTGGCTATAAACAGTTTTAAACAAATTTAAGCCATTTATACTAGTTTTGACATCTTTGGCCCACCTACCTGTGTCATATAAACTCTCCCCTACTTTGAAACAAGGATGTGTTGGGACTATTTTCTTGACCTGGGTAGCATCACCTGTGGACCCACTCAACTGCTATAGAAGGTCATCTCTCACATTTCTTTCCTGATATTCTACCTTTCCAAAGAATTCAATCCTAGGGGCCATTTTCTAAATCTAGAGCTTTTTACGAGGATGATATTCAAATTAAAAAAAAGTGCTGAGATCTTTTCAACTTTCAAATCTTACTGGAAGTATGAATTTCTACTGTATCAAAGAAGACTTACCAGTTCTGCAATTTTGTCACAAGGAGCTCAATATCACTGCAATTCTGTTCTTCACTTGAATGATTCAGATGAATTATGGCAGATTTAAGTTTAAGTGATGACTTATATGGCCTCAATCAAATTAGTCTTTCACATTGAATTCAACTAAAGTGGCCACACGTTCTGCAATAAATTTTCCTAATTCAAAACTCGTGGCTTAACGGCTCACTGATGTTAATTTTAAGAACTTTGAATCTGGACCTTAGATCTTCAACAAGCTTTCCTTCATTTGATGGTTCTCATCTTTTCCCAGAAACAACTATCTATCTTGGACACATGTCATCATGACTTAATTGCTTAAAAACTAAATCTTGTGCATCTTTTATTCAAGCGATTAAGTCCACCGTTAGATTCATCTTAACCTGGCTGTAAGTTATCTCACCTTGAGTTTATTGACTATGACTACAATGTCATCAACTGGGACACACATCAACATGACTTAATGGCTTAATCTCTAGAACTCAATCACTTTTCCTTTAAGCCATTAATTGAACCATCTGATCTTTTCAAACTTGCAATTTCTTTAACATGATCTCTATGCTGTACAAGATCCACCTTTTATGGCATGCCTTATCAATGCTTAATTGCTTATCCATTAGATATCAATCACTTTTCCTTTAAGTGGTTAATTCAACTATCAATTCTTTCTATACATGCTCTTCCTTTAATCCTTCCTTTATGAAATCAACCAGACCCACTAGGATACGTGGCGCCATGACTTAATCTCTTAAGTGAAAGATTTTGATCACTTTATCTTTAAGTGATTAAGTGAGCCTTCAGATGTTCAACAAATTCTCCACCCTTTAACCTGTGATCATCTTCACCTTTAGTGGAATACACGTCACTCTCTAGATACAAGTCAGCACCACTTAATGGCTTAGATGCTAGATCTTATAAATATTTGAGATAAGCCATTAAGTCATCCATCGGATCATAATCAAACTGTTTGTACTTTAATCAATGTATGCTTAGAATACCCAGGTCCACCAACTGCCACATGTCAACACTGCTTAATAGCTTAACTGATAGATGTCAAGCATCTTTCCTTTAAGTGATTAAGCCAACCATTAGATCTTTTTGAGCTTTATTCTCCTTTATACTACCTGCGACAGGACCCACATCACTCCTTTTAACACACGTCACTCAGACTTAATCACTTACATGATACATACCATTCATTTTGGGATTAAGAGATTAAGTCTACCATTTGATGAAACAATATCTTCCCACTGATTAACTGAGAACCTTTCCGACCATCAGACCCACCAAAGACACGTGGCATTATGACTTAATGGCTTAAATGACGGATGTCATTCACTTTGGGATTAAGCCATTAAACAGGCTGTTAGATTAAAATAGACTTGCTCGACAAATAATGAATTTAATTAAAACATATGCGGAGACTAAACTTAGGGAATAATATAGGACCACGACGTTAGGACTAACAACTTAATGAATAAGAACATTTTAAAAGGAACCCATTCGAGACATGATCTTGAGTGATAAAAAGTAACACAAAATTATAAGACATTTCGATGCTTAGGGTTTTAGGACCAAAATTTTACACTTTGAGACATGAAACAAGGGTTTTCAACATTTTAGCTAGGTTAAGGGCTTAAAATAGCATTTGGAGAGGTATAGGAACAATTTTAACCATGATTTTAAACCCTTTGAGCATAAGCATGACAAGGAACCTCAAACATTTACAAGGCTAAATCAAAAACAAGAAATGTTACCAATAATGGCTCTCTCTAAGGATGATTAAATGCTAGATTATAGAAAGAACCACAAATCTCTGGGGAAGTAGACCAAAACTGTGCTAACCTAAAAATGGAAACAAACACACAATAGAAATAAACACACCTGTACATATGATACAAAACTATTGTGCCTGGAATAAAAAGATCTAATTAAAGAAAATTTTTAGGAACTGTCCATGCACTGGAAATTCCTATTCTTCATCATCCATACTCTTGAGGAAATATGAATCCTTTCAAAAAATCTGAGATATGACAAAAGGCCCTATCCATAGTGACTCAAATTTTTTATGCTTGCCTTTGTCTTCAGCCCTAGTATTCCATTGCAACACAAAATCACCAGGTTGAAGATTTCTTTCATGTGCCCTTCTATCAAAAAGGTGTTTCATTTTTTGCTGCAATTTGACATTTTCTCTCTGGCTTTCCCTCCTTATTCCATCCAATTCTACCAATTGAACCATTCTTTCTTCCATAGGTTCAAAGACTTCAATCTCTTCATCTTGGATAAATTTATAAATTGGAAGTAGATTATTGATAGACATCCTTTATTGCATACCATGTACCAACTCAAATGGAGACTTTCAAGTGGCCTTTTTGACAGTGATCCTGTCTGCCCAAAGGGAAAGTTTTATCTTTAGATGCTAGGCACTTTTGTTACCTTCCAGGTTCTTTTTCAAAATTTGCAAGAGATTCTTATTGCTGGATTCTGCCTGACCATTGGCTTGTGGATGATATGGGGATGAATAAGACATAACAATTCCCATATCAGAGTAGAAATCAATAAATTATCTAGACTTGAAACACATGACATTATCCATTACCAACTTTATGGGAACACCAAATCTTGTGATCACATTGTCCATCAAAAAATCAAAGACCACTGTGCTTGTTTCTCTTTTGGTTGGAACTACCTCTACCCATTTTTTAAAGTAACCAATCACCAATAGAATCTATCTATGACCTCCACTTGATTTCTCAGCAAACTCTCCAATGAAGTCCATTCCTCACATGGCAAAGTGGGCTTCTGCTTCTATAGGATTCAGTAATAGAGCTCCAAAAAAATTCATTTTTCTTTAGAATCTTTGACATGGTTCACATTTTCTGACAAAAGTATAAGCATCTTGGAACAAGCAAGACCAATAATACCTAGCTCTTAGGATTTTATGAGCTGTTGATCCAACATGCATTTCCATCAAAATCTTCTCTGATTGTCCTTTGTCAAGACACAATAATAAAATCCCATCTCTGTTATTCCAAAACAAATCACCATGCAACAAGACATATTTCTAGGCCTATAATCTCAAGCTCCTCCTGTGGTTATCACTTAGGTTATCTAGACATTTAGCATTTTTCAAAAAGTATACAATATTAGTATACCAGGGTTGCATTTCAATATTAGTCTTGCAATTTTCATTTGTATCAACACTGTTGACCTGAACTAGGTCTAGATTCTCTTCTGTCATCAGTTTTTCCAATCCTAGTCCTCTCACCAATTTTGTGATATGGATGTCCAAATCAAACTCCTGAACTTTGTTTATCCATTTGCATCTTTTCCCTGTTACCTCATTTTGAACAAATATGTCTTTGACAGTAGCATGAGGAACATAATCATTTACCTTTGTACATACCAAGTATGGCCTGAAAGCCTCAACTGCCTTTACTAAAGCATAAGCCTATTTCTCCGTCAATTGATAATTCAACTCAGCTGATTGCAATGACTTGCTGAAAAATGCAATGGGATGTTCAAATCCCTCATCATCCTTTTGCAATAGGATTGCTGCAATAGTATGGAAAGAAGAAAAAGTGAATAAAGAAAAGGGCTTGGTATAATCAGGGGACACTAGAACTGGTGCTTCTTGGATAACGTGTTTTATTTTTTCAAAGGCCAATTGTGCATCTTGGTCCCATTCAAATCTTACATTTTTCTTTAGCAGTTTGACAATGGGTTTGACTAGTTCTGCAAAGTTGACAATAAACCTCCTGACAAAATTGATTTGCCCAAGAAATGATTGTATACCTTTTAAGTTTATGTGAGCAAGTACCTTTTGAATGGATTTGACTCTTTCAAGATCTATCCTCACTCCCTCCTTTGACACTATGTGACACAAAAGTTTCCCCTCAGTAGCAACAAAGTGACACTTTTTTGGGTTCAAAGACACCCCATATTCCAATGCTTTTATCATCACTTTCTCCAAGTGGTTGCAATGATCCTCTGCCCTTTTTGAAAAATCTATTAAATCATCTTGATATACTACCATCAGAACATCTATAAGATCTTTGAAAGCCACATCCATGACCCTTTGAAAGGTTGCACTAGCATTTTTCAAACCAAATGGCATGCGTGCATACACATAAGTGCGCCAGGGAGTAGTAAATGCTATTTTGAATTGCTCAGATTCTTTGACTAGCACTTGATTGTAACCTAAGAAACCATCCATCATAGACAACAAATCACATCCAGTGACTTTATGCAACATAGCCTGCATATTGGGTAGTCCATAGTTATCTTTTAATGAGGCCACATTCAGGTTTCTGAAATCAACGCACAGTCTTATGTACCCATTCTTCTTTCTCATAGGGACTAAGTTAGAAACCCATGATGAATGCCTAATTGGATGAATTATACCTGCATCTCTCAGTTTCATCAATTCTGTCTGCATTTTGGTAGCCAACAGTGGATTAATGGGCCTTCATTTTTGCCTGAATGGTTTTATACCTTCTTTCAGAGGGATGTGAAGCTGGAATAAGTCTTTTCTATAAGCTTTCAAATCCTCATAAGACCAGGCAAATACATGTTTGTATTTATTTAGTAGCTTTATCAAATTTAGCCTCACATTTTTATCCAATTTCTTTTCAATATAGACCAACTGAGGAGAATTTTTAGATCCTAGATTGACTTCCTCTAAATCTCCTATTGTTGCATTGGACTTCTAGGTCATGTAATTGTCATTTATGCTAAACACGCCTTCCAACTCAACCAACCCTTTGGGAATGTGATTAGTAGCCAATTGGATGACTTCTTGATCAAAGATATACTCCTTACCATCCACAACGGCTATTAGAGATTCACAATCAATCTTATGACCATCATATTGATCTACACACTGAATAATCCTAAGGATATCATCATCATCCTCAAATACTTGCCAATTATGAATATTTCCAGGGACTACAGGTCTACTTTTTATTTCTACCATAGACATACCAGTAAGGGTGACATCATTATTTTTTAGGGAAAAATTTGCAAGGAAATCTACCATTATGTTATTGGATCTCTCTATCCATAGGATATTGAAGGCATCAAAGAATTCTGTCCTATCCCATACTTCATACTTGTACAATTTTAATATGTTATCTTTAGCATCATAATGTTCCCTTATCTGAGATATGATTAATTGAGAATCCCCATGAACTTTCAAATATTTAGTACCATGCTTAATAGCTATATCTATTCCCAAGATTAAGGCTTCATATTCAACATTATTATTTGTACATTGGAAAGTTACCAGGAAGGAATACTTGAAAGTGATACCTGATGGGGAAATAAAAAAGACTCTTGCTCCTGATCCTTCCTTGGAGCATCCTCCATCAAAGTACATTTTCCATAGTCCATCTTGTTGCAACAACTCATCCACAATTGGGTTAGTGTTCTTTAATTGTTGCTTGATTTCTTCCACAGTAAAATTTTCCATATCAACATCTACACAACAATTCAATTGGTCAAGTAGAACCATCTCCACCATGATAGGTGACCGGGGTTCTTTGTACAACTTGACCTCATTTCCATTTACAGGGATAGTTGCATAGGATAAATCTAATTGCATCTTTCCGCCCATTGCTGCTGCCCACTGTCTTGAGAGAAGCATACCATAATATGGTTTTGTGTCAACAACCACTATATCCATTCTATAGGTTTCTTCAGGGAAAGCAACAATTTTCACCTCAATGTCCTTCAGTGTTCCTATCACATGAACTTCCCTGTTGTCCATAGCATAAAAAATTCTAGTAGATGTGGTGACTTGAAGGCCCAATTCCTTCATGACATGATAAGACATTACATTTTCTGCAGCTCCAGAATCAATCATGCAATTTTTTACTAAGAAACTATTAACCATTAAGGTGACATAAAAAGGGTCAATAGATAATGGTTCTTGGGTAATTATGTTACCAATGGAAATATTGGAAAACTCTTTACTTTTTTCTTTTCCTTTTACTTGCCCTTCTCTTTCCTTAACAAGTGGATTGCCCTTTTTACTATCATTTGATGTCAAGGGTATTTTCTCTTGGTTAGGCACAGACACATTGTCTATCCCTTTTAGGAGTGCCAAAGCAGCTTCTTTGTGTTCTCTTATTTTTAGCATCTCCATGAGTGGGACTAAAACCTTCATTTGAGTCAGGGCATGTCTCATGTCAAAAAGGGGTAACTCAGAGGATAGATCACTCATTTTTACCTTTCTTGGATTCATCATTGGTTATTTTTCCCTCCTTGGCTTCTTGTTTTTCAACATGATCAGAAGAGGGTCCTGCCTATCTTTCTGACTTTTCATCTTTATTTTCCTTGACATGAGAATCCATAGTAACTTGAGGTGAATCCTTTCTAACATAGACAGGGAAAGGTTTTCCTTGAGCTGGTTGCACTATTCAATTTACCAAATTATATACATTTCTGGCCTGATTAATTGCTGCAACAGTTAGAGATCTCTTTTCCTCATTAGTAGGAGTTTTAAAATGAGAATGTGAGTTGTCACTTCCCACTATATTTATAGTTTCTTGTGAAACACTATCATCTTGATCACTTTGGTAGGGTGGAATCTGTGATTGATACTCTAAACAAGAATTCTCTTTTGTACACAAGTTATTAGAAGATGAACCAGTGTCAGAAAACCATGGGTATGGTTTCTTCACTGTGAACATATTAATAGTAGGGCCTTCTTGTTCCCTTTCTTCTGTTTGATCAAACAAAGCCTGGGCTACTACACACTGATAAGAACAATGTGGCATATTGTAAGCATCACACCAGGGAGTGTTCTCAAAATAGTTGGCATTGTTCCTTTTCAAGGGATCTAAGGTTTCTTTGGCCTTTGGGTTATCCTGTCCATCAGGGACTAGCTTACCATTTCTCCAATTTGTTTTATATGGATAGTCTCTAAGGTTAGGTTGTTTATTAAACCTTTGGTTAGTGTACTTATTTTCACAGTACCCTCCCCTATCATTTTTATCCATTTTGGCAGCAAGGTCTTTTACTGCACTTACTATTTTATCCACTATATCATCTTCTTTGACATTTTTGTTGGCTGACCCCTTTTCTTTCCAAAGTTTATTGTCTTCCCTCTTCCCCAATTTTCCTGATGCTCTTCTATTGCTTTCAATATCAATAGCTATTTTATAAGAATCCCTTAAAGTTGTTGGGTTCTTATCTCTGAGTAAGTAAGATATTTTTCCATCAACAACATTGATATAGGTTGTAAGGCATACTTCCTCATCTAACCTCAAAACTTGGAATAGTTTGTTAATGGCCTTTTGAAATCTATTGTTAAAACCAGCCATGCTTTCATTAGGGAACCTTTTAAATGTTATTGAATTCATTTAACATGTATCTAGAATTCACATGTTCTCTATACTATTCCCTAAAAGATTTTACAAATTCATCCCAAGAAGCAATACTATCATTAGGTAAATTTTTGAACCAATCCCTAGCATCTTCTGTTGATGACTGAAAAAAAAGATTCATAATGACATCCTCATTTTCAATTTTAAAGTCGGTTATCTTATCACTAAAATATTTCAGATGCTCTTCACAAGTAACAACATTATTTCCTATGAACTTGGGGATTTTGTTTCTTACCTCATTGGGGATCACATCAGGGTGACCAGGAATGCCTTCAAAGAAGAGGGCCCTATATCTGTTCATGTGGATAGGACTCCTTTGGAAATTTCCAAAAACATTATTACCACTTGGTCCAATAGCTCCTCCTTGATTTTGAATGGGTGGGGGAACACTTTGTTTTGGGTTAGTGACTTGAATGCTTGGGCCAGGACCACCAGGATGAGCACTTGCATTTGGGCCATAAGTTTCGACATTCAAAATCAAACTAGAATATTTTACTTTAGGATCAAACCCTTGACTATTTGGGATAGGGCCAACAGATTGATTTTTTTGTTGTGTCCCATGATTAACTAGCATAGAGCTACTTACAAAAGCGTTAGTGGTGGCATGTAAGAAAGCTATCCTCATTCTCATATCATCTACAATAGCCTCTAATTCTAGCTTCTCCAATTGTTTTGTTAATTCCTCTTTAGCTTTTCTAGCTTGTTCCAGCTCAAGATCAACTTGAGATGCTCCTCTAGGAATGGTCAATTTCTATTTAGGTTCCTCTATAGTCACACCAATAACCTTTTTCTTACCTTTGTCGTGGGCATCTTTATTAGTTGTCTTAAGTTTTACATTCTATTCAATCTCATATGGGAACAATTATATGATGACAAGCCCTTCTTTCTCAAACTCATCCTTTCTAGGATTAGAGATTTTGTGTAGGGATTTGTTCCTCAAATCATCAAGGTCACCGAACAATTTTGGACTCAAACCTTTAACCTCTTAACTTAGGCTTTTAGCCTTGAGGTCATTTCTTCTGGTTTCAGCTAAGAGTTCTTCTCTCTCTACTAGTAATTCATACAACTCTTGCTCTCATTTCTTCCTTGCATATGCTATTTCCTTTTCTTGATCCTTTTCTCTCTTCCTGAAGGCTATAACCTCATCCTTCAACTTATTAGAATCATAGGAAGTTGTTTCAGCAGTAGAAGTTTCTTCTGGTGAAGTAAGATTTTCCTTTGCAAGGAAGAAACCTATATCAGTATTTTCTCCATCTTTGAAGGGATCAAAGTTGGCATTATCTCTATAAGTATCAATTGGTCCCATGGGTCCTGCATCTTCGGATGAAGATTACTTTCTTTCTGGAGTGGGGGTCTCCATCCTTCCCTTAGAGGTATGCTGGGAATCATGTTTGGATATACCTCTCTTGGACCATTGTTTCCTTTGAGGTGTATGGAGCTCTTCTCCAACATCTTTCTCAGGATTTTCTCTGAAATATGATCTAGTATTCTTTTGTCAACTCATCTTTCAGAATAGAAAAATATATTCAATATGTTTAATGTGCAACACTGGAGTACATAGAGGTTAGAGTCGCCACCTCTTTTCAGAGGACAAATATATAAAATGATTGAGAAAATTGTCCTAACTAAGGTTTTCTTTTACAACAATAAGTTTGAAAGAAACTTGAAAGTAACGTTTCTTGATAATTCCTCACCTAGTAATCTCAATAAAGTGATTCTTCACTATCCGTATAACTGCAAATCTTCTCAACTCTGTAACTTCTCTTTGAGAAACACACACTGTATTAAATCAAAGATTTTACGGTCACCATTCACTCTATTTGAGACAAGATCTGTATCATTTTTAGGATCAAAACCTAAAAACAGTGTGCAATGACAGATAAGCAAAATAAACTTGCTTTTATGATTATGAGGAAAAATAGACTTATACTTAATATTGCAAGGACCAACTCTTTCATGAACATGACTCTAGAACATTAAAATATCCTCGGTAGAGTCACTGATTTGTTACAACTTTTTCTTGTAGAATCAATATACAACAATAAATGCTTGACTCTTTGTTTCCCAATTCAGATTCATACAGGGAAAAGGCTAATTAACAAGGATAAGGTTCCTTCTACACTTTGGGCTCCACAAACCCAGGTGGGTGCACCTTCAACATACTATTGACTTTCAACAAATCTGACAGTGGATCAAGGATTCATAATCCTTCTTCTTTTTAGGCCACTTGTCTTAGGAAGGCTAACCTTTTGATTCTATCTTCAAGGAATCACTATGATGAACTGTATTTCTCAATACAACTAGCTAAACATTTATGTTCTTAGATAACAAAAAGTAAAAGATTATTCAATATTTGGTTGATTTGATGATAACAACTACTTATCAGAACTTGACTAGTGCCTAATCCTGGACCATAGTGTCACAATAAAACATACATTCACCAGAGACAATTAATTGAAACACAAATAAAAATACAAATAGACAGCCTTACAAACTATCCTCTCTCTCTCAAACCCCTATATCAAATTCCTACATAAAACCCTAACCCTCTAGAACTATTTGCAAGATTTAAACCTTCCTTGAAAGCTACTCACAAATAACAACACAGTTACGTTATAACTGGTACATTTAAAATTCCTTACAAATTAAACATACAAGAGCTGAATATAAATGCAAAAAGACATCAATAATCTGAAACTGGAAATTCCATTGTATTTTATTAATGATCTTGATTTCAATACATGCAAAATGACTGGAAGCTTAAAAACTTAGACACAATTCAAAAGTCTGCCTTGCAGTTTTGATTTTACCATCCTTTACAATATGTTACAATTTGCTACTTATAGACTACATTAGTCATCTTGGAATCCTTAAAGATCAAGGATGCAACAAGATTCAGATGACTAAGCTAAAAGACAAAGCTCATGAAAACAATAGGAAAAAATAATAAGTGGATATAATAACCACTTTTATAACAAGATATTCCAACAATTTTTTTGTCCTTCGGCTGCATTTTGATTGCATTTTCCTTATACTTTCTTGGGGACAACCATCTGGAATCCATTGTCTTTGATGCTGGTGATGTAGGATCTCCACCTTTAACTACATCAACTGCTTTGTTGGACTTCATTATCCACCTACATATCATCACCTTCACCTGGATCAACTATTGTGTACTTGTCCTTCCAAGAAGTGTACACCTCATCACTTGGCCAATAAAAGCTAAGGACTTCATCTTTTCTATTGTTGATCTCTTTCCAAGTGGTATATGCTTTCTCAATCTCATTTGTCCAAAATGCAAAAAATGATCTGGCTTTGCCAACTATCTCAATTGTCTAAGAAAATAATAGTGTGCTCTCCAAGGTTATTATTCTATTGGTTCTAACTGCCAATGCCTCATTCATTTGTCGATGCCACAACATCTCATCTTTGATATTTCCCTTTTTTTTGAAGAGATTTGGAAACATCTCATACCTGTCTTGTGAATATTCCCTTTTCAGGGCCATTATTTTTCTTATGACAATGTCTCTTCTAATATCCATGTTTGTGAGTAATTTGACACATTTATGAGTGCTAGTCAAAACTATGTCAACATCATTATCCTTCTTGCAATTGGTGTTGAAGAATTTCAGCTCTCCTCCCTTTCCTTTCCACTTGTTTACCAGTTGGTCTAACTTGTCTTTGTCTTCATTACATTCATTTATTATGCTGACAATTTTCTTACCTTGTGCATAAATAGCTGTGGGCACCAATTCATGTGTATAATGCATAAGAGGACTGTGTATTTTATTTGCATATTTATGCTTTACCCATGCCTCTACTTCTCTGAAGGCTATAGACTACTCCACCCACTTGCTTTTCTAGCTCTGCTCTTTTAGCTTTTAGTATGGCCTTTTCTTGCTCAACTTCCTCTATTATGGTAAAATTTGATGTTGCAGGGGAAGGAGGATAAGTAATGATAGGGCTTGATGAGGAAGGCTGGTGAGGGTCCTTAGTAATCCTCCTTTAAGGCACTAGTTGCACTATTCTCCTTCCCTCAAGGAATGCAATCCTATCACCCTTTTGCAAAGACTTAATCTTTTCATCATTGTAAGCTTTTAGAACAACCTCATGTTTTTGTGTTAAGTTTTTGATAGCATCTTCTTGCCTCTTAGCTACCTTCAATCTTAAATTAATAGTTTGTAAAGAAAGGTTAGCTTCCTCCACACCTAAGGTATCTAAAACTCTTTTTATAATGAGGCTACCTGTATCCTTAGATTGATCATCTTCATTTGTTCTCTTTTTACTCTTCTTCTTCAAGGACCAAATTGCTAATGTTGCAGGATCTTCACTAAACTAGGCACCAATTGATGTTCCAGTAGTGTTCAATGGTTTGGATTCCTTCCTAAAAACATTAAACACAATGGCATCAACCAAATCCTACTAGGGTAAGATAAGGACCCCCTTTTTCTTTACCAATTCCCTTCTCTCTTCAGGGGTGATCTTGTCAAACTTAGTAATCATTTCTTGTTTGACTTCCTTTTCAATGTTTTCCTTGCTCTGATCTAGATGATCTTTTTGCAACTTGTGGAATTTGTCCTTGAACTCATCAATATGGATTCTCCATAAGAATTGAACAAAGGCTCTATCCTTAAAAAAATTATTATCAGACATAAATTCTTCACTGGTCTATTTGGTTATAGGGTCCAGCTCCTTTCCTGCAAACTTTGCTACTGTAAGTTCTAGAGTTGCATGCCTAGGTTCCTTTGGCACTCCTTCTTGTAGCTCATGTGCTGTAACAAAAACTTGACCTATATTTCTCATTTGGACCAATTTCTCTGCAATAGATGGTCATCCATTTGTAGAGGAGACTAGGAAGGGGATTATAACTCACTTGGTTGTTCTTTTCCCTCCATCTTTTGCCTCTTAGGAGATGGCATCTTTTGGGCACTAGTATCTGCTGGCCTCTTTCCCTTTTGATCATAAGATTTGTCAATCTTGGGCATAATTTTACTATATCCTCTCCATTTGTAAACCACATAATTTCCAGGTGGGACTACTCTTCCCTGTGCAATTTTTCTCAGATTAGCCTTAGCTTTTTCTGGCTTAGTTTCCATTGCTTTGTCTTTCTTCTGGTTGATATTCTGCATGATATCTTCAAACATTGTCATAAGGGACTCAATCTTCTTAGCCCAGGGTGAAAATACCTTCAAAGGATCATATGACCTGTCAAAATTATGGATAAAATCCAAAGATTTCTTATACACCAGGCATTTTTCTTTCCTGACCTCCTGGTCATTCAAATCAAACACATTCCTTATAATGTCTTCTAGAAAATTGAATTGGTGCTCTAGTGCCAGGCACTTGGTCCTTTTCCTAAACATATCCATGATGAAACCTTCATTATCTGCACACCTTGACACATATTTTGCTAGATGGTATGGCTCAGAATACTTATCAAATTGTGTCCATCCACCTTTTGTAATGATGAATTGGTGGGCTCTGGTAAGGGTAGGGAAAATAATTCCCTTCATCTTTCTTGTCAAGGCTTCTTCTTGCAATCCACCCACTTGCCTCAGAATTTCTGCTATCCCAATCTTCAATGGTACTTTTGAAGGCAGAACATTTGGTGTTCCCCTGAACCCATAAACTCTGATCACTGTAGAGATAGGGTACAAAATAAGATCTCCCCAATTTTGGATAATTTTCAATTCAGGGGCATACTCCAGAGGCCTTAATAATCTCATCGTGTCTATGTGGATTCTAGGTTTTTGCTTACATAACAGTGATTTAAGCCTAGCAGCAAAGACTCTATCAAAATATACATAGTTGACTTCTTTTCTATCCCAAGACAGATCAACCCTCCATAGTTGGACATACAAATCCTCATCTTCCTAAAATCTAGAGAGATCCATTTCTTCTTCAAAGAAATCAGCACTATTGAAAAAAATCACGTGCATCATTAGAGAATACTACCCCATTGGCTTGAGCATGTTTTTATCTTTAACGCCTATTAAACCCTCATGCATTAGTTTAGCAATTTAGGAAGCATAATCAAAGATTACTGATAGGTGGGGATGCAAAATCTGAACAACCATGAGCATGATGTGAACATGCATTGTTGCTTCTTCATCTTCTCCTAAAACCAGGCATAGGGCACTATACATTTTTATAGCCTTACTATTGAAGTAGTCCAATTTGAATAGCTTTGGTGTATTTGGGCCCACAACAATAAAATCCCCTATTTTATTGAAGTATCCTTTCAAAGCTTCATTCCTATAATACTCTTTCTGAGTCTGGTATACTTTAAAATAGCTGAAGTCAATGTCATCCATTTGGGTTTATGAGTCACTTAATTTAAAAATTCTTCTAATTTCATTGACTATGAAAGTCAACAACATGTTTCTCTCTGTATCCCTTACAACCCTAGATACTCTATCATATGTGTTGGCTATCAAAGTGAATAGGTATGTATCTATAAATACCCCAGGCATTATCAATTTTCCCACATCTATGTCCCATATGTTACAGTCTGGGGAAGGAGCATTTCTCTGGGTGTAAGTAGTTTTAAACAAATTTAAACCATTTATACTGGTTTTGACATCTTTGGCCCACCTACCTGTGTCCTATAAACCCTCCCCTAATCTGAAACGGGGATGTGTTGGGACTATTTTATTGACTTGGGTAGCATCACCCATGGACCCACTCAACTACTACAGAAGGTCATCTCTCACATTTCTTTCTTGATATTATACCTTTCTAGAGAATTCAATCCTAGGGGCCATTTTCTGAATTTAGAGCTTTTTACGAGGACGATATTCAAATTAAACAAAATTTCTTAGATCTTTTCAACTTTCAAATCTTACTGGAAGTATGAATTTCTACTGTATCAGAGGAGACTTACCCATTCTGCAATTTTGTCACAAGGAGCTCAATATCACTACAATTATGTTCTTCACTTGAATGATTCTGATGAATTATGGTAGCTTTAAGTTTAAGTGATGAATTATATGGCCTTAATCAAATCAGTCTTTCACATTGAATTCAACTAAAGTGGCCACACATTCTATAATCAAATTTCTTGCTTCAAAACTCACGGCTTAATGACTCATTGATGTTCATTTTAAGAACTTTGAATATGGACCGTAGATCTTCAACAGGCTTTCCTTCATCTGATAGTTCTCATCTTTTCCCAGAAAAAACTATCCTTCTGGGACACGTTTTAGCACAACTTAATCACTTAAATGCTAGATCTCGTGCATATTTTATTTAAGCAATTTAGTCCACCGTTAGATTCATCTTAACCTGGCTGTAAGTTATCTCACCTTGAGTTTATTGACTGCGGCTGCAACGTCATCAACTAGGAGATGTGTCAACATAGCTTAATGGATTAATCACTAGAACTTGATCAGTTTTCCTTTAAACCACTAAGCGAACCATCTGATATTTTCAAACTTGCAATTTCTTTAACATGATCTCTGTGCTATACATGACCCACCTTTTATGCCATGCATCATCACCACTTAATTTCTTATCCATTAGATCTTGATCACTTTGCCTTTAGGTGATTAAGTCGACTGTCGATTCCTTCTATACATTCTCTACCTTTATTCCTTCCTTTAAAACCTCAGACAGACCCACTAGGATACGTGGAATCATGGCTTAATCACTTAAGTGATAGATTTCAATCACTTTCTCTTTAAGAGATTAAGTGAGTCGTCAGATCTTCAACAAATTCTCCACCCTTTAACCTGTGATCAGCTTCACCTTTAGTGGAATACACATCACTCTATGGACATGCATTAGCACCACTTAATGGTTTAGATGATAGATCTTGCACATCTTTGAGATAAGGCATTAAGTCATCTGTCAGATCAAAATCAATCCGTCTATAACTTTAATCAACATCTGCTCAGAATACCTGGGTCCTCCAACTGCCACATGTCAACACCACTTAATCACTTAACTGATAGATGTTGAGCATCTTAACTTTAAGTGATTAAGCCAACTGTTAGATCTTTCTGAGCTTTGATATCCTTTATACTTCCTATGATAGGACCCACATCACTCCTTTTGACACATGTCACTTAGAATTAATCTCTTCCATGATAGATGTTGTTCACTTTGGGATTAAGCGATTAAGTCTATTGTCCGATGAAACACGATCTGCCCACTAATTAAATGAGAACCTTTTTGACCATCAGACCCACCAAAGACACATGGCATCATGGCTTAATGGCTTAAATGATAGATGTCATTCACTTTGGGATTAAGCCATTAAGTGGGCCATTAGATTAAAATAGACTTGCTTGGCAAATAATGAATTTAATTAAAACATATGTGGAGACTGAACTTAGGGAATAATACAAGACCACGATGTTAGGACTGACAAATTAATGAACAAGAAAATTTTAAAAGGAACCCATTCGAGACATGATCTTGAGTGATAAAAAGTAACACAAAATTATAAGACATTTCGATGCTCAGGGTTTTAGGACCAAAATTTTACACTTTGAGACATGAAACAAGGGTTCTCAACATTTTAGCTAGGTTAAGGGCTTAAAATAGTATTTGTAGAGGTATAGGAACAAAGTTAACCATGTTTTTAAACCCTTTGAGCATAAGCATGACAAGGACCTAAAAAATTTACAAGGCTGACTCAAGAACAAGAAATGTTACCAACATGGCTAACAAAGACTTGAGTCCTTGGGGGCTTGAGGATTGCTTTGTCCATTTGATTTAAATAATATTATCTTTTATTTATGATCTCCTTTACCAAGAGTTTGCATCGAGTCCATACTCTTGCTAAATTGGGGGCTAAATTTATCATCAAAAAAATGGAAGAACTTCCATTTTGGACTAGTTTAGCCCTCTAAGCAAGTGGTTTTGGGTCAAGTCAAATGTCTTGAATGGGTCTTTGAATTGGATCTGGCTTTTCCCCTATTTTGACCTATTTCCCACTTCTCTCTGACCTATTTCTGGCATCCTACTCTACAAATTTGAGGTTCTTGACCTCATGAGGGTCAAGGTCAACCTTCTGGGTCAAGGTTGACCTTGACTCTGACCCAAGGTCCAAATTTCAAGTTTCCAATCTTTTCAGATGTTGGGCTTTGAAAAGATTTAATTCCCGCTTCTGGGTCGGCTATTTTGGACTCTAAAGAAATGAATCTTAAAATTATATTTAATAGAGGTCCACTTCTAGGGGTATGAGAATAATTGAAATTTAATTATCCTATATCGACCTCCCTAGAAGATTGTGCCCTAGATTTGTATATAAGGAAGCCTTTCTCCTCTCATTTTATTTAAGACACAAGAAAACACAAGAAGATAAAGAAATTGATTGAAGGATAATCTATGCATGATCTATCAAAAGCATTCAAGTATTCAAGAATTCAATCCTTCAAGAACTCAATTCATCAAGGAGATTCATTGGTAGCCATTGAAGGATTCAAGCTCCATGGATCCGTCTTGTTGAAGATTTCTCCATCCACATCCACTCAAGCTTCTTTCTATTCGAAGATCCATTCAAGATTGGTGTTGAAGATCTAAAAGAAATTGATTTGAGACATCCTACATTCTACATTCTATATTCATTTGGAGCATCCATACTTGTGGATCCAATGATTCGAATCCTCTACAAGGGTTTCTATACAAGCAAGGTGAATTTATTTATTTACTTTGTTTATCTCTACAATTTCAATTATATTTTAAGGTTAATTCCAAAACTAGGGTTTGACCAAGGCAAACCCCTCCCCCCAACAAAGAAAACCATTTTTATTATAGGTATAGGTACATGACAGCAAATTACAAAGCAGATTCAGATACCCTTTCTGACCTACTTTCAGGAATCACAAACAAATTTCTATCGATGTAGTGCAGGTCAAGGTCAACATAAAGGGGTGCAATTTCACCCCCACAATTGGGTCAAGGTTGAATTGGCTCAGAAAAGGAAAAAATTTCTGGGTTTTCTCCATCTTTGTGTTTCTGTTCTAGATCCTATTGTATAATTTCCTAAAACTTAGTACAGAGACCAGAAAACAACAATTTCTTCTTTCTTCTTATTTCTGATCAATTGATGTATTTGTGCATTAACCATTTTCTTATGGTTGATCAATGTGGATCTTTCCTTTGTGAAATTTGGGGTTAGGAGAAGAATATTATCTTCCCCCAAAACCTTTAAATCCATTTCAACACACATAACATCTTCCATCCCTCCATTCGCATCACATCACATCATTTCTCACATTATTATTTTTATATCTTACATTTACAAATCAAAGTTTATTGTTGCTTATTAGTATTTGTAATAGAGAAATCTCTTAACCGAGTGGATAACAGTCCTATTTGTAAAACCTAGACTTAGGTGACATTTGAAAATAAACTTTAAAGACCTCTAACAAGGCCGCTTTTAATAGAGTGAAGATCTTAATAGATATGAGGTAAATCCCCTAACAGGGTCACATTTAGAAAATGTGTTTTGTAGTCTTTAACAAGATAAGTTATTAACCAAGCATACTTCAAAAGGGTACATTTTTATTGTGGGTCACAATTCCCACAAATATTTTTCCCAAATTGAGTTTCCTCATTAAATCTAGTGTCAACCAAGTTAAATGTGGAGTTATCTGAGTTAATCTGATGTTTCTAAGTTTGAACGATTGATTTAAATATATGAGATGTATTTTTTTTAATTTATTAAGTTGATTGGTGAATTTGTTGATTAATGCATTCAATATTATCGAGTGATTCAGAGAGTTTAGTTTTAAGTGTTTAAGTTTTGATTTTTTTGATTCACCCCCCTTCTCATTGGACCAACAATTGGTATCAGAGCTTGTTAATCTGAAGTGATAAGTTTAAAAGGACTTGAGTTAAGATCTAAAGATGTATAAGAGAGAAGCACCAAAGATGAATAGGGATCATTTCTCTACATGAAAAAGTAGGATGAGGTTGCATGTGTCTGGAGTAGGAGAATATGGACTTCACTTTCTTGATAATGAATATGTAGCACCGACTACTGCACCTTTGACTATCAGTGAGAAAAAATACAAATAAGAACACAACAAGTTATGATTGAGATTGCTTCTACACTTACTGACCAAGAATATGATGAACTTGATGGTTGTACGACTTTGAAACAAATGTTAGATAATCTTATTTTGACCTATGGTGGAGATCAACATGTTCATAAGGCTAAAGTAGAAATATTCAGAGGAAAATTTGACTCTATGAGGATGAAAGAAGGAGAGAACATAATACAATACAATACAAGACTTAAGGAGACTGTTAATTCTATCAGAGGAGCTGGTGGGATCATAATAGAGGATGAACTTACAAGAAAGATATTGAGAACCTTGCTACCGAGTTATTCTATTTATGTATCTACTATACAAGAGCTAAGATATATTCCCCAAATGAATGTTTTACTGGATGCTACTATTGGTAAGTTAACTGCATTTGAGTTAAATGATTTTGACAATAATTTTACTACTACATCTAAGATTGAATCTTCATTTAAGTCTACTATAAATATTGGAAAATCTAGGGAAACTACAACCAGAGATGGATATTTGAGCAGTGCTAGTGAGAAATTTTATAGTTGTACTGAAGGTCTTGAAGAGTTATTTACTGAATGTGATGAGAATGAAAGAGAATATGAAGCTTTGTTGGCTAGAAGGCTACAAAGAGGCAAAGGCAAATACCAACGTAAGTTACCGTTGAACTGTTTTAATTGTGATAAAATTGGTCACTTTGCATCTAACTATCCTGAGAAAGATAAGGAGGAAAAGAAAGGTAACTGAGATAAGGACAAAAGAGAAATCAAATTTAGAATATTTGAAAGACTACAAAAAAAAGGTAAGAAATCTTGTCATATTGCTAATGAAGGACTAAGTGATGATGATTCTTTTGATAGTGATGATGGAAAATAAGTTTTTTTATGTTGCTATTAAAGATGATTCTGATAAATAAGAACCAAGAGCCCTAATATCACAAGTAAGTAAGAATGAAACATGGATTATAGATAGTTGTTGTTTACATCACATGATTGGTGACACACTTAAGTTTATTTCCTTTGATAAACATGATGGATGATTTGTTAGATTTGGTAATGATGCTCCATATCTTGTGAAAGGAAAAGGTTCTATAATTCTACTGAATAACACAATAAGTGATGATGTTTATTGGGTTGAAGGATTAAAGTATAATCTATTGAGTATTTCACAACTAAATAATACATGTCACCAACTAGAATTTCAGAGACTACAAAAACAAAGGTAAGAAATATTATCATATTGCTAATGAAGGACTAAGTGATGATGGAAAAAAGTTGTTTATGTTGCTATTAAAGATGATTCTGACGAAGAAGAATGAAGATCCCTAATATCACAAGTAAGTAAGAATGAAATATGGATTATAGATAGTGGTTGTTCACATCACATGACTGGTGACACACTTAATTTTATTTCCTTGGAAAAAAATGATGCAGGATTTGTTAGATTTGGTAATGATGCTCCATATCCTGTGAAAGGAAAAGATTCTATAATTCTACTGAATAACACAAGATGTGATGTTGTTTATTGGGTTGAAGGATTAAATTATAATCTGCTAAGTGTTGCACAACTAAATAATAGAAGCCACCGACTTGATTTTCAACATGGAAAGGTGAAAGTATTTGATGAGAAGGATAGTCTAATTGCTACTGGAGAACAATCTAAAGATAATTTATTTTATCTTGATACTTATATGAAGAATTTCCTATTTGATAAAGTTGAAGATGTTTGGTTATGACACAAAAGGATTTGTCATGTTAATTTTGACAACTTAATCAAAGTGAGTAAGAAGAATAGAGTAAGAGGACTACTAAGATTAGAAAATCCTAAGAATGCTATATGCAAAGAATGTCAGATGGGTAAGATGAATAAATCTAGTTTTTCAAGAAATACTTATGTAAGACAAGGAATTTTGGATTTAGTGCATACTAATTTATGTAGACCCATGAGGACTCAAAGCTATTATGGAGATAAATATTTTATTTTATTTGTGGATGATTATTCTAGAATGATGTCTTTAATGTTTTTAAAAGAAAAATATGATGCATTTCAAATGTTTAAGTGGTATAAGGCCAGAGTTGAAAAAGAAATTAGAAGACAATTTAAATGTCTAAGGTTTGATAGAGGAGTTGAGTTTACTTCTAATGAGTTTACATTGTTTTGTAATGAGAATGGAATTAAGAGACAGTTGTTAGCACCGAGGAAACCACAACATAATGGGATTGCTGTGAGAAGAAATAAATCTGTTGTTGATTGTGTTAGGACATTGATGATTGAAAAAGGAGTTTCATAGAACTTTTGGAGAGAAGCTATGAGTACTTCTATTTATACATTGAACTGAGTACAAATGAATAAAGGTACAAACAAGACACTTTATGAAATATGGATTCAGCACAAACCTAATGTCAGTTACTTAAAATTTTTTGGGAGCATATGCTATTTTCTTAAAGATTATAGAGAAGGAAATTTTGATTCAAAAGGAGAAGAAAGGGATATTCTTATGATAATATACAAGGAGTAAAGCTTACAAATGTTTGAACAAAGATACTAACAAATGGTGGAAAGTGCAAATGTAAGAATTGATTAATTTGTAGAAAACAATGGTGAAGATAGCAAGAAGGAACTTGAAGATTATGAGAAGTTTTTATATGTTCAACTTGATGTTCTTGATACCTTACTGAGAGCACCTACCAAGGAGGAAGATGAACAAGGAGTTTAACAACCGAATGTTGATATTGAAGAAGCAAGAGTTACCAAGCCTATTTTGGCAAAGTATGTGAGGAGGCACTAATCCTTGAGCAATATTATTGGAAATAAGGATGCTAGAGCAATGACCAGAAGCAAGGTAAGAAACAATACATGTTTGATATCTACATTTGATCCAAATAAAGTTAAAGAAGCACTAGACAATGAAGATTGGATGAAAGCAATGAAATAGGAGTACAATCAAATTGAGAAGAACAAAACATGGACATTAGTACCTAGGCACAAAGACAAAAATTTTATAGGTAATAAATGGATTTTTAGAAACAAATTGAATGATCATGGATAATTTATTAGAAATAAACCTAGATTGGTTTGCAAAGGTTATCCACAAGAGGAAGGTATTGACTATGGAGAGACTTTTGCACCTATTTCTAGATTGGAAGGAGTTAGAATAATTCTAGCTTATGCTTCTTATAAAGGATTCAAGGTATATCAGATGAATGTTAAGCTTGCATTTCTTAATGAGATACTTGAAGAAGAAGTATATATTGAGCAACCTGAAGGATTTATTGAGAACACAAACAAGAACAAGGTATGTAAGTTACATAAAGCTTTATATGGTTTGAAACAAGCACCCCGAGCATGTTATGATAGATTGCACTCTTATCTAATCAAAATAGGATTTCAAAGAACAAGTGATAATAATAATGTTTACTTGAAATGTGACAGTGATAATAAAGTTTTGATTGCTGAATTTTTTTTTGATGATATTATTTTTGGAGGCAATGACACTTTATGCAAAGGATTTGCTGATGAAATGAGAAAAGAGTTTGAAATGTCAATGATTTGAGAGATTAAGTTATTTCTAGGTCTACAGATACAACAAAATACTGGAGGGATCTATATTATACAAGCTAAGTATATCAAAGAGATCCTTAAAACTTTTGGTATGGAAGATTCCAAGCCTGTTGGAACACCTATAGTTACTGGATGTAAATTATCAAAAAGAGGATGAAACACAAGAGGTGGATAATAATCTTTACCAATCCATGATTGGTAAATTGTAGTATGTTTTTCACAATTGACCTGATATAGAACACGTTGTTGGGATTGTTGCAAGATTTTCTTATAATTTGAAGGAAACACATATGTTTGCAGTAAAAGGATTTTGAGATATCTGAAAGGCACATAAGAATTTGGTTTATTGTACAAGAAAGGAGGTACTTTTGATCTTCAAGTCTACACCGATGTAGATTGGGCTGGAAACGTTGATGATGAGAAAATTACTAGTAGAGGTGCATTCTTTCTGGGTGAAAGATTAGTTACATGGATGAGCAAGAAACAAAGTTGCATTTCACAGTCTACTGCCGAGGTTGAATATGTTGATGCTCCTATGAATTGTGCAAATATAGTATGGATTAAGAAATTAATTGAAGGTATACAAGAAGAGATCATAGATCTAGTTAATATTTTTTGTGATAATACAAGTGCAATTAATATATCAAAGAACCTGGTTATGCATTCAAATACCAAGCACATTTGTTTCAACTATCACTACTTGAGAGAACAAGTCCAAGAGAAAAATGTGAGATTGGAATATGTGAACTCAAAGGAATAATTGGTTGATATATTTACAAAGGCACTACCTAAATATGATTTTGAGTATCTCAGAGGTAAATTAGGGGTTCTTCCCCTATCCAATGTTCACTAAAGAGAATGAGGCATGCTGCATCAATTCTATATTTTATTAGAATATCTCTTTCTGAATTGATGTTAGTATGACACACTTTAGGTGATTCCTGAAGATGTGAAAATAATTTTTGATGTAATGTTTTATGAGTACATGTTAGGTATAATCCACTACTAGAACAAATTTTTAGGAGTATGACTTTTTGGAATTGTTGTCAAAGAGGGAGAGAATGAATTGATGACATTTATCCTTAAGGGAGATATTGATGAATTGAGAGAGAATGATTTGCTACTATTTACTCATGAAGGAGAATTAGAATGTTTTCTACAGAAACATAAGATTTATCCAAGAGGGAGATTCATATCAGAGATCAAAGTGGAAACAAAAATATCAACTCAGAGGGAGTACAATTACGTATTTGAGTATTGCCATCATCAATTGCTATAAAAATGTTATAGAGGTTGCCATCAGTGCCAAAGAGGGAGATTTTTAATCAAATGATGAATATCTGATAGAGATGATGAAGATTGAGTGATACTAAGTATCATGATTGTATAAATGGTTGGATCAGTTGTTGTTTTGTCATTGATGTCAAGCAATTGATTAATTGATTTTTTTTATGTTACCATATCTTAAGAGGAGAAGTTAAATGGGTGAAAAATACAGATAAAACAATGATGAAGTAATAATGATATAGTTGTTTTCTACTATATATTTGATGTTATAAAATTGATATAATTGATTGATCAAGGCAGAAACTGCAAAGAGTTAAAGTTATGATTGAAAGAGTTACTTTATCGAGCTAGAAAGAGTCAATTGGTAGAATGATATGTGAGTTGGTTATAGTTACCTAACATCGAGTGAAAGTCATGCACCGAGCACCAAAGTTGAGTTAGGCATTGAGCAGTGAATGAAGACAATTGCTGAGTTGCAAAGAAAGTTTTACCGAGTACATGATATTGATTATAAATGATGATAAGATCAAATTTAATATAAAGAAATGATGAGCTAGATGAGGATATGAATTAAATGAAGTTTTTTAGAAGATATATGAACATAAAAATTCAATGAGAAGATCTAAGGCGAAGATCAAGTGGTTAGACCGAATTGTGAGAGTTCCAAGAAAAGCACAAGTTTTGAGGTAAAAGTGAAATGGTTTATCGAGTTGTGAATTTTGAAGAAGATGATAGAATGAAAAAGTGAAAATGAAGGAAAATCAAATTAAGGAGATTAAGAGGAAAATGTATGTCTATATAAAGAGTGAGAAATATGAACAGAGTATGTTGCTGGCGAATTAAACAGAGAATAAGAAGTAGAAGAACAACATTTACCAAGCAAAATAGAGAAATAGAGATTGAATAATCTACACTCTGAGAAAGTGATCAATAGAGTATGTGATGCCAGTATTCAATTGAGCATAAAGGATCTAACACAAGAAAAGGTAGTTGCTATATTTACAGATCAAAGTTTACAGTTGCTTATTAGTATTTGTAACAGAGAAATCTCTTAACCGACTGGATTTAACAGTCCTATTTGTAAAACCTAGATTTACGTGACATTCCAAAAGAGTGTTTAAAGACCTCTAAGAAGGCCACTTTTAATAGAGTGGAGATCTTAATAGATCTGAGGTAAATCCCCAAACAAGGTCACATTTAGCAAATATGTTTTGTAATCTTTAACAAGATAAGTTCTTAACTAAGCGTACTTCAAAAGGGTACATTTTTATTGTGGGTCACAATTCCCACAAAGGTTTTTCCTAAATTGGGTTTTTTCATTAAATCTGGTGTCAACCAAGTTAAATCTAGAGTTATTTGAGTTAATATAATGTTGCTAAGTTTGAATGATTGATTTACATATATGAGATGTACTGATGTTTAAGTTATTAAGTTGATTATTGTATTCAGTATTACCGAGTGATTTAGAGAGTTTACATTTAAGTGTTTAAGTTTTGATTTGTCTGATTCACCCCCCTCTCAGTGGACCAACATCAAGTGCCTCAATTCTCTATCTACGTGCATGTCCTTTGTTCTACGTAATCTCTCGCTATCTTTTTTGCTGCTCAACGAGCTTCTGAATTTTAACTTTTTTGTGCTTTGGTGGCCCACTACATATTTTCATTACATCAAGTGCATATTTTCAACAAAAAAAATGTGTCTTTTTACAACAGAGAATGATATTTTAGACAGAAGAGAAGAATTTTTTTTTTGTTTTCAAACAATATTTTTGATAAAACGATTATCACCTGCACCTACACACAAAAAGAAAAGTTTTCAAAGATCTTTCTTTTTTTGAAAATGTTTCTCATACAAATTAAAATCACAGAGAATAAACCCCCTATAGAATTTCAAGACCTTTCCAAACATGTAACTTTTTAAAAAAGAAACGGTAATTTGTGTCCAAATTTTTTTTTATGAAATCTCATAAAAAATTAAAAAAAAATCTAAAATTTGGACTGTTGCTTTTTTATGTCAAAAAACACCTGCAAAAAAAAACTTCATATCATAATTCCTTAATTTGTGCCCTAGGGACCCATTTTATCAGAACATACTAGTTTTAAAAGATCTATTTTTTTTGCAAATATTTTTCATAAAAATTAAAATCACAGAAAATAAACCCCTGATATAATTTCAAGGTCTTTCTAAAAATGTAATGTTTTGAAAAATAAACTCTGATTTGTGCCAAGAAATGATTTTTTATGAAATATCATAAAAAAATAAAAGAAAATTTGAATTTTGGACTGTGGCCTCCTTAGATCAGCGTAATCTTGCAAAAATAAAAAAATTCCAAGCGGTTTGAAAGAAATGACCAAATTTCACATCGGCTTCACCATTTGTAATCGGGTATAATAGAATCCTAAAATAACACTAAAATCTCAACCACAAAGAGATTGTTAAAGCAATTAGTATTCCCAATATGAAGAAAGAAAGCAAGATAAATAAAAATCATAAAAGATTAATAATATGAAATCATTTAAAAAAAAATGCTAACCATGTATTCCTTCCTTGTTGTTCTCCTTCTTTATGTGTGTGGGCTCTTAGGAATGAGTGCTTCATTGTATGCTGGCATAATAATTCAAAGCAATTATGGTTACCAAAATCAAAGATTTGGCTCTCTATTTATAAGATTTTAGGGGTTTCAACCTGTTGGCAAGTAATCAATTTTGTGTAAATGTGATTCACTTATTGGTTGTCATTTATGGCAACACATCTGGGTTTCAGATCAATTCTAGTAAAGATAAGTTTTGATGATTCAGAAATCGACAAGTGTAGAAGCAAAGATACAGAAGTGTTTTGGATGTCAAAGATCTAGATCAATGATTTAGGGGAAGTGAGCTTAGAGGAAGACAACATGGGGTATATATGACCTCCACCTAAGATTGATTTGGTTTTGGTTAAGGCTACGGTGAGTTAGAAAGAATTGAAGACAAATAGACAGAAGCAAAACAACGATACAGAGTAGTTGGATAGTAGCAACGATTGAGGGAGTATGACTTGGACTCCAGACAATCAAAATTGTATTTTGGTTGTTGATAACCTCCACATTGACTATGCAAGAGTTCTGACTATGCATTTGATATTTACTATATTAAATGTATTTTTTATTGAAGGCCGACTTTGTAATATTTTTAATATTCATATTGAGAGCCGACTCTATAAAGTTGTGAGATATATATGTAAGATCTTTTTGATAAAGATAGAGTGTGTTAGTTGGACAGTTGGATGAGTTGTTGAGTGAATAATAGAGAAGAGAATGAAAGAGATTATTGAATAACTATAAAGGAACTATCTAAGTACCAGTGTTTCTTTTTTTTGTTCATGACTAAGAACATTTTGTAACCTGAATTATCTTGTAAGAGCAAGCTCAGTTGGCCCCTAACAGGGTGTTGTGAACCTTTAACAGGGTTGTAATTCATTTAACAAGGAAATTTTCTATGTAATATTTAGCTCCTAACATGGACATTATACTTTAGTACATGCTTGTGGGTACCATCCCCACCGAGGTTTTACCTTGGCCAAGGTTTCCTCGAAAACAAAATATGTGTTAGTAATAATTGAGAGGGGGGGGGGGGGTTGAATCAGTGGCCTCAATAATTAATCCTTAAATCAACCCTTAAAACTTATAACCACAAATTATGCATCTAGTTATCTTCTATCCTACAAGATGAATGCCTTGAAATACTTATATCAATTTACTACTTGTCTAATTGCTTTGTCAAACCTTTCCTTTGTATGATTACCGATAATCAGTCAACTATTTAGCAAAACACAGTATATATGCAGAGTATACAGATCAATCCAGTATTGCATATGTAAAATGTAAAATAGTAAAGCAAAGAAACATAAACACATAACACATAGATTTTTAATCTGGAAACCCTGTTAAGGGAAAAACTAGTAGGATCAGTACCCCAATTTTTCACTCTTCAGAAGTGAGCCCTATTACGAGCCAACCCTGTTGAAGGTTACAAACACACTGTTAGGTGTGACCTTGTTAGAGGATTTAAAAGATAGTTTGTCACCTAGTATCTGGCATCTAATTCTACCATCCTTGATCAAACACTCACTTGGCTTGTCAATAGTTATTGGGCATATCCAATGCTACTTTCATGATCAAAATTTTTGATACTCCTTGGGATGTATCTCAATTGTAAAAGAATTTTAAGTCCTCCTTGGTTAAGAGACTTGATGCTTCAATAGTTAAACTGAAACATTAGTGATTTTTTCATACATACAACTCAATTGTAGATTTTAAGATCTAATGTAAATACATTACCTCTCTAATCAATATAATCACTTATACCTTTGCTCCACACTATTCTGCTTTGTGATGTTGTCTCACTGTTCGTCGGTGTCTATAGAATCTAGCTCTTTCTTCTAGCTTGTTGATCAGGATTGATAGAAGAATTTCTTCTCCTTCAGATTCTCTTTTGCATCTTTCCTCTTTTCTCTTGTTCACCCCACAATTCGTAATGAATTGGGTTTGTCTCTATATAGATATGATTTCTCCTTTTCTTGGCTTTCTTGATTCTTGGCGTGTTCCACAATCCTCGCCAATAGATTTAAAGAAAACTCCAATTTTATCTCAAAGATATTTTCTTTCCAACTGGACAAATCAACTTTAAATCAATTACTTATCTGTGGCTTTATCTAGTGTTGGAATTATATTGGGATGATGTACTGAGTGGGGACGGGTGAATCAGTACTTCTAAATATTTTCATGGTTAGCCCATTAACCCTTAATCATCAGTTTGTAAATTATCTTATCTAACTGTTTATCTTTCTTTATGTATATGCAATCATATCATAAGTTCTTTAATATGTAACCATACAAGAAACATTCATGAAAATAGATAACACATTACACAAGATATGATATCGCAGAAAACTCCTGTTAGGAAGTAAAAAATGTGGTGGGGATTGTTACCCACAAGACTTCACCATCTATAGATAAGAAGGGGCCGGTTAAGGCTTACAATTGGTCACTTCTGATGACCTACCCTGTTAGGAGTATTACAGTGGAGACCTATTAAGATCTACTTCATTTGAAGCTTTAGCAACACTGTTAAGTGTGCACTCTGTTAAGAGATTTGTAAAGAATGGTTAAGTCCACCTTCTACAAAAGGATTTTAGATGTGATGCACTTGTTAGAATGCAACTACATAAGTCTTTGATCTAATGATTTATGCAATCTCTAATTTCTGATAACAGATCCAATAAAGCTTCCTATGTATGAGTAATCATCTTTCCATGATTGAATAATACCTTTGTCTACTCGTCGGCAGCCTCTGTGTGTTCTTGAAAACTGATATGATATGTTTCTGAACTTTGCATGAATTCTACCTTTTGATCCTTAGATGCTCTTTGTGGCTATCAACAATAATGAATTCATAACTCACAATTGATTTGAACATCTATTTATACTAGATTTTAGCTCTATTCGTGATTCATGCTTCGCAAGTTAACTCTAGATCCAAGGTTTACAACTTGACCTTGATCTTTAGTTAGATATATTTTAGATCCGTTAGGATGCTTTAAAACATTTACATAAAGCTTGCTTGACCCTCAAGTTATGATT
>MU225736.1:940138-960306 GCA_018584345.1 Thuja plicata
AGAAGGGGCCAATTAAGGCTTACAATTGGTCACTTTTGATGACCTACCCTATTAGGAGTATTACAGTGGAGACCTATTAAGATCTACTTCATTTGAAGCTTTAGCAACACTGTTAAGTGTGCACTCTATTAAGATATTTGTAAAGAATAGTTAAGTCCACCTTCTACAAAAGGATTTTAGATGTGATGCACTTGTTAGAATGCAACTACATAAGTCTTTGATCTGATGATGTATGAAATATATAATTGCTGATAATAGATCCAATAAAGATTCCTATGTATGAGTAATCATCTTTCCATGATTGAATAATACCTTTGTCTTCTCGTCGATAGCCTCTGTGTGTTCTTGACAATTGATATGATCTATTTCTAAGATTTTCACGAATTCTGCCTTCTACTCCTTAGATGCTCTTCATGGCTATCAACAATAATGAATTCATAACTCACAATTGATTTGAACATCTATTTATACTAGATTTTAGCTCTATTCTTGATTCACGCTTCACAAGTTAACTCTAGATCCAAGGTTTACAACTTGACCTTGATCTTTAGTTAGATATGTTTTAGATCCATTAAGATGCTTTAAAACATTTATATAAAGCTTGATTGACCCTCAAGTTATGATTTAAAATACATTAAAACTCTACGAATAGAATTACAGTACTTTATCTGACGTGTAAAACTTAGATCCACTATTTGCAGGTTCTCCAACTGACTGTCAGTTCTGACAGTTGGTGTTCTTTGCCGTCAATGTGCCTTTCTTTGAATTCTTCATCAAGTATGCCTTTTCTGTCTGCCAGTTTTGTTCTCAAAACTGTATCGTCGGTGATGATCTCCTTATTATGTTATTGACCCGTCGATGATGTCCTGTTCACTTTGTTGGTCCAACACTTGTCAGTGTTCGTTGATCAATTCCATACTTAGCATTTTCTCATGACCTTTTGTTCTGTCAGGTATGCTTTCTATCCACCGATTATGCTTGTAGTCCACTGGTAATGCTTGTACCAAGGATCTCTGTCAATATTTTTCACTAAGTGTACTAATGACAAAATTAATGTCATCATCTAGATGATTAAAACAATGATAAGTATCTATTAATTCTATCTTTAGCTCTTGAAAACTAAGCATTTTGTCATTTTATGAAGTCTTTGTTCTATCGGTCAGCTCTTTAGTTAGTTGTCGGTGATAATTGACTATTTTTTCAGTGTGACTTCATTTTTCATTGGGAGCTTCGTCCTTTACTTTTCCATCGGGCAACATTGTAATTTTGTCCGTCGGGTTATACTGACTTTTGCTCATCAAGAAACATTGTAAATTTTCTTGTCGGTAATCTTGCACAATTTCTTGTTGGGTAACACTATGACTTTTCTCTTTTACTTTGACTATCGGTGTGCACTCTATCAGTGTATGCAGTCACTTAGTGAATACTTGACTTATATGCATTACTAATAGCATAGTCTTGATTCATCGGTTCCTTGAAGTCTTTGGAAGTATTTCCATGACCATACATATTATATCAAGTTGACATCAATGACAATACAATACATTAACTGATTTAATGCCTTGCATGATCATCAACTTAACATCTTCAAACATTCAATCAGTTACATGTCATCAATCTCTCCCTTTAACATTGATGGCAATGATCATCAACTTAACATCTTCAAACATTCAATCAGTTACATGTCATCAATCTCTCCCTTTGACATTGATGGCAACATACTACATTATCATACTATACTATTGCTAATACAATATGAAATATACAGTTTCATCAAGCTTTCCTAATGTAACTATTACAAATGTCTGGCTTTCGGTAAGCTCAAATAGCTAAGATTTGATTCTTGCAACTTTCTGTCTGTCTTCAATCCCTTCATTGGATAGGTGTAGAATATTCCTTTCTCTGATGTGATGTGTTCTCCTTCTATGTCAAACTCTCTCCCTTTGACTGTTCTCCTTTCTTTTAATGTCTCTTGTCAGCAATTCTTTCCTTTTGTGTGTACTCTCCCATTCTTTGTTACATCTCTCCATTTGGATACTTTGTTGGATATAATATCTCCCTTTATCAGTATGATAATGAGATATCTCTCTCCCTTTGATAGCAATGCCAAACAAACATCTTTGCCAAATGGATCCTTCCTGTTCATAATATATTCCTTGAATTTCCCAATCCATTGATAATAACTCTGGTGCTCAGAGTAGATAAATACCTTGCAGTGTATAGATTTATCTTTGAAGTCCATCTTTTTGCTTGCATCAACATGAATGATATTATGATAATATGCAGGTTGATGCATCCTTCTAGTCATTTTACTAACTAGTAGACAAGAGTCTGACCCCTAGTCTCTTTCTCAAGTATTCAAATGCATCCTTGGGCAGTGGCTTGGTGAAGATATCGGCCAATTGTTCTTTTGATTTCACATACTCAAGTATTACTTAATTTTCCTAAACTTTTTCTCTCAAATAATGATACTTGATGGCAATATGCTTTGTTTTAGCATGCATGAATGGATTATTGGAAATGTTTATTGCACTGGTATTGTCACAATAGATAATCACCAATTCTAGAATTTGCATATGCATACCTTCCAGTAGCTATTTGATCCATGCAATATTTGAGCAGTTTGTAGCAGCAGAAACATACTCTGCCTCTGTAGTAGACTGAGAGATGCATCCTTGCTTCTTGCTGATCCATGTGACAAGTTTTTCACCCATAAAGAATGCTCCTCCAGTTGTGCTCTTCCGGTCATCAATATTTCCAGCCCAATCAACGTCGGTAAAGACCTTAAGTTAAAATTTTCCTTCTCTTCTATACCATAAGCCATATTCCTTGGTATTCTTCAAATATCTTAGGATTCTTTTCACAATAGTCATATGTGTGTTCCTGGGATTAGCAAAAAATCTTGCAACAATTCCTACTACATGTGCAATATCTGGTCTAGTATGTAAAACATACATGACTTTTCCAAGCATTGATCTGTACAAAGTTTGATTTACCTTTGATGACTTTTCCTCCTTTGTCAGTTTTCATATAGTAGCTATTAGTGTTCCAACTGGTTTGGATTCTTCCATCTTGAATATTTTTAGCACTTCTTTGATGTACTTGTTTTGTGTAATGAAAATACCTTCATCTTGTTGCATGATCTGCAGACCAAGAAAGAACTTGATCTCTCGAAACATATAAATCTCAAATTCCTTGCTCATTTCATTTGCAAATGATTTACATAGGATATCATTTCCTCCAAAAATGATGTCATTAAAAAATATCTCAGCAATCAAAATGTTAGCATCAGTATCTTCCTTCAAATAAAGATTACTGTTTTCACTAGTCCTTGCAAATCCAATACTTATACGATAGGAATGAAGTCTTTCATACCAGGCTCAGGGTGCTTGTTTCAAACCATACAAGGCTTTGTGTAGTCTACATACCATCTTCCTATTGTCTGGATCAACAAACACTTCTAGTTTCTCAATGTATACCTCTTCCTCAAGTATTCCATTTAGAAATACAGACTTGACATCCATTTGGTATACCTTGAAGCCTTTATATGCAGCATAAACAAGCAATATTCTCACTCCTTCTAGGATACCAATGGGTGCAAAGTTATATCCATAGTCAATCCCTTATTATTGTGCATACCCCTTGCATACTAGTCTTGCTTTATTTCTGGTGACTTCACCATTCTCAGTCAGCTTATTCCTAAATATCCATTTTCTACCAATGACATTCTTGTCATCTGGCCTCGGTACATGTGTCCATGTCTTATTTTTCTCTATCTTCTCAATCTCTTCATTCATAGAACTTATCCATTCATCATTATCAAGTTCAAAATTGACAGATTTAGGCTCATAATCATAATAAGACATCTTGTATTTAGAGACTTACTTCTAGTTCTCATACCAGCCTTCTTGTCTCCTATGATTTGGTTCTATGCATGGTTCCTTCTGACATATATTGCAAGTATAGGTTCAATCCTTTGTCTATCATCTTGATCATCATTCTATTCTTCATTCTATTCTCCATCACTTTGTGCATCATTTTGAGCAATATTCTAATTGTCGGTATTTGCAGCCTGATGCTCGGGCGCAATGATCTATTGTTCAAGAGCTCTACATTGTTGGTCAGGTAGAGTGTTAGGTTCCTCATTGTAAGCAAACCTAATGTATTCCTCTGGTTCTTTAGTGTTTTCCTTTTCATTCTCTCTACAAATTCATCTATCTTTACATTTTCACTTTCAACAATTTTGTTAGAGGCTTTATTGAGACATTTATAAGCCTTTCTCTTGGTGGAATACCCTAGAAAGATTCCCTCATCACTCTTGGAGTCAAGTTTTCCATTTCTATCATCTTTTAAGATATAACATTGACTACCAAATTTTTTGAAGTAACTTACATTGGGTGTGTAACCATACCAAAGCTCATAAGGTGTCTTCTTGGTGTCTTTCTTTAATTGTACTCTATTCAATGTGTACACAACAGTACTAAAAACTTCCCTCTAGAAGATTTGGGTGATCCCTTTCTCTATCATCAGTGTCCTTGTACAATCAACTATGGATCTGTTCCTTCTTTCAACAATTCCATTTTTTTTTGGTGTTCTTGGTGCAGAGACTTGTCTTTTGATTCCATGCTCATTAAAAAATTTATTGAATTCATCTGAAATAAATTCCCCTCCTCTATATGATCTTAATCATTTTAGTTCCTTACCACTTTGTTTCTCAACCATTGCTTTGTACCATTTAAACATCTTGACTGCTTCTGATTTATCTTTTAGAAACATGACTGTCATCATTCTAGAAAAATCATCAACAAAGAGAATAAAATATCTATCTCCATAATAACTCTTTTTCCTCATGGGTCCACATAAATTAGTATGGACTAATTCTAGAATTGTATAAGATGTATGAGTTTTGCTTTTGAAACTAGAATTTTCCATCTTACCTTTTTGACAATTCTTGTACATGATGTTTTCAAGCTTAGTCATCGTTGGTAAGCCTCTTACATTTCTCTTTTTGCTTATCTTTATCATATTGTCAAAGTTTACATGACACAATCTTTTGTGTCACAACCATATGTCTTTGTTTGTAGCAATCAAACAAGTGGTGTCAGTATCATTCAGATAGAATAAGCTACCTTTTGTCTGCTCACCAGTACCAATCACATTTCTTGATTTATTGAAGATCTTTGCCTTCTTATTTTCAAATGCTACTCTGTGACCTAAATTATTCAACTGAGAAACACTCAATAGATTATAATTCAATCCATTTAACCAATAATCATTTTCACATTTTATCTTGTTATTCAACATTATTGTTCCTCTACCTTCAACTAGACAGGGTGTATCATTACCCATTCTTACTGAACCACCATCATAGTATTCAAAAGTCTCAAAATTTTTCTTGTCACTGGTCATATGATGAGTGTAGCCACTATCTATGATCCAAACATCATTTTTACTAACTTTAGATATGAGAGATATTTCTACATACCTTTCTTCATCATCATCTGAATCATTTTTCACTGCTACAAACACCATCTTGATGTCTTCATCAGATTCAGTGTCTGTATCTTCATCTTTGCATTTTACTAGGTAACTGGCCTTCTTTCCTTTGTCCTTGTAGTCTCAGGTATCTCTTCTTTCTAATTGCCAGTAGCTTCTGTAACCACCTCTGTCAGACTTCTTTTCAAATGATCTGTCATTACTTCTATCATCTTTTCTTCTTTTAGGACATCTTGCAACAAAGTGTCCAATCTCTTTATAATTAAAATAAAAAAGTGGTAATTTACCTTTGTATTTACCTTTGCCTCTACATTCTTCTAGCCATAAGTGCTTCAATTTCATCAGGATCTTCTTCTTCACTTTCACTATCACTATCACTATATTTTCTCATAGTGTGTTTATGACTTGATTTACTTATTCTCATAGATAATTTGAATGCAGAATCTATGTTTGGTAAGACACTATTATCAAAGTTATTCACCTCAAATGAAATTAGTCTTCCAATCAAACTGTCTAGAGTAACATTTCTATTTTCTACTACTCTCATTTCTTGTATGGTAGATACTCTAATAGCATAAGTAGGCAGTAAGGTTCTTAGAATTTTACTTACCACTGTATCTTCTTCTAGTACACCTCCAAATCCTTGGATAGCATTGACTACCTCTTTGATTCTTGTGCTGTACTGAGTGATATTTTCACCTTCTTTCATTTTGAGATCATCAAACTTTCCTCTAAGGATTTCTTCCTTAGCTCTCAAAACATTATTGTCACCACCATGTACAAGCATCAATTTGTCCCACATCTACTTTGTAGTCTTGCAGGTTTTGACATCTTCAAATTCAACATCAGAGAGTAAGGAAGCAAGCTCTATCATCATGCAATTGTGATCATGCTTCTCTCTCAATTGTTCAACTATTGGTGATCCTATGGGAAACACATATTCAACATCTAAGTATTGAGTAACATCATTACCAATACCTGATAAGTGGAGTCTTATTCTACTCTGCCATGAAGCAAAATTATCTTTGTTCAACTTGGGCACATCTTGTCTTTTCATCTTGTGATATTTAGCTTAGGTATTGAAACCTTCCTTCTAAGCACACAAGCTCTAATACCAATTGTTAGTAATAATTGAGAGGAGGTGGAGGGGGGGGGGGGGGGGAATNGGGGGGGGGGGGGGGGGGGGGGGGGGGGTGAATCAGTGGCCTCAATAATTGATCCTTAAATCAACCCTTAAAACATATAACCATAGATTATGCCTCTACTTATCTTCTATCCTACAAGTTGAATACCTTGAAATACTTATATCAATTTACTACTTGTCGGATTTATTTGTTAAACCTTTCCTCTGTATGATTACCAATAAGCAGTCAACTATTTACCAACACATAGTAAATATGCAGAGTATACTGATCAATCCAGTATTGCATATGTGAAATGTAAAATAGTAAAGCAATGAAAGATAAACACATAACACATGGATTTTTAATGTGGAAACCCTGTTAAGGGAAAAACCACTGGGACCGGTACCCCAAATTTTCACTCTTCTAAAGTGAGCCCTGTTAGGAGCCAACCCTGATAAAAGTTAAAAACACACTATTAGGTGTGACCTTGTTAGAGGATTTAAAAGATAGTTTGTCACCTAGTATCTGGCATCTAATGCTACCATCCTTGATCAAACACTCACTTGGCCTATCAATAGGTATCGGTCATATCCAATGCTACTTTCACGATCAAAATTTTTGATACTCCTTGGGATGTATCTCAATTGTAAAATAATTTTAAGTTCTGCTCAGTTAAGAGACTTGATGCTTCAATGGTTAAACTAAAACATTAGTGATCTATTCATACATACAACTCAATTGCATATTTTAAGATCTATTGTAAGTCCATTACCTCTCTGATCAATATAATCACTTATACCTTTGCTCCACACTGTTCTACTCTGTGATGCTGTCTCACTGTTCATCGGTGTCTGCAGAATCTAGCTCTTTCTTCTAGCTTGTTGATCAAGACTGAAAGAAGACTTTCTTCTCCTTCAAATTCTCTTTTGCATCTTTCCTCTTTTCTCTTGTTCACCCCAAAATTCGTAATGAATTGGGTTTGTCTCTATATAGACATGATTTCCCCTTTTCTTGGCTTTCTTGATTCTTGGCGTGTTCCACAATCCTCAGCAATAGATTTAAAGAAAACTCCAGTTTTATCTCAAAGAGATCTTCTTGCGAACTGGACAAATCAACTTTAAATCAATTACTTATCTCCGGCTTTATCTGGATGATTAAAAAAATGATAAGTATGCATTAATTCTATCTTTAGCTCTTTACAGCTAAGCATTTTGTCATTTTCTAAACTCTCTATTTTGTCGATCAACTCTTCGGTTAGTTGTCAATGATAACTGACTGTTCCATCGGCGTGACTTCAGTTTTCATCAGGATCTCCGTCCTTTAATTTTCCGTCAGGCAACATTGTAATTTTGTCCATAAGGTTATACTAAGTTTTTCTGATCGGGAAACACTATAAATTTTCTCATCGATAATGCTATGCAATTTCTTGTCAGGTAACACTGTGACTTTTCTCTTTTACTCTAACCGTCGGTGTGCACTCCGTCGATGTATGCAGTCACTTAGTGAATACTTGACTTATATGCATTACTGATAGCATAGTCTTGATTCATTGAATCCTTGAAGTCTTTGGCAGTATTTCCATGACCATACATATTATATCAAGTTGAAATCAATGAAAATACAATACATTAACTGATTTAATTCCTTGCATGATCATCAACTTAACATCTTCAAACATTCAATCAGTTACATGTTATCAATATGGTGTTATGATTACTGTGTCATTTGCTTATGTTCTTTTCTTTACTCCAAGTTTATGGTTGAGATTTAAATGGTTAAAGAAATTAATTAAGTGCTATAATACTGATTTAGCCCCCCTCTCAGTATTATCCAATCCTAAAAATTGGTATCAAAACTTTTGGCCCTTAGAGAGAAAGTCTAACAACTTGAGGGAGATCAGAATGGATTTGGACAGTTTGCAAGAAAAGTGTGATGCTGCACTTGAAAACCTTGATAAAGAAAAAGCAAAAAATGGAGAGTTGAGATTCAACATGCGAAGAGCTAAGAAATTTATAAAGAAACTCAAAGAACAACTTGAAATTTCCAGAAATCAAAGACAAGATCTTATGGTTCAGATAAAAGAGGATTTAGATGAAGACAATTCAGATCAGGTGAAGCAACTAAAAGAAGAGAATGAAACTCTGAAACTTGAAAATGAGACTATGGCCAAAGAAATACAAGTATAAAAGGATGCTAAGAAGAAAGTTGAAGAAGCTTTAAACAGTGCATTAGATTAGACAAAGAATGAGGCTGACATCTACAAGAATAAGTATCTGGAAATTGAAAAATACAATCAGATTATAAAAGGTGAACTTGTTGAAGCAAAGAAACACATTGAGAAACTTCACACCAGAAGTGATTTGATTAATGAACAGAGATACAAACAAAAACCTAAAGGTGATATGACTGGTATTGGCTTCAATGAAGATGAATGTTCAAAGAATCAAAAAGAGAAATCAAATGAGAAGATTGATGCTGAGAATCCTTCTATTGAAGAACCTAAAGAGTAGATCAGACCCTTCAGAGGTAGATGCTTTGGATGCAACAGATTCAGACACATGAAGAGAGACTGTAGAGGTAATGACACTTTTAGAACCTTTTCTGGATATTTTTTAACTATAATGGATATGGGCACAAGAAAGTAGAATGCAGAAAACCTAATAAATCAGGATACAGACAAGACAATGGAAGAGAATCTACAGTGAAACCCACATGACACAAATGTAACAACATTGGAAACATTGCAAAATATTGTAAGCTGCAAGTTAATCAAGAAATAAGACCTCCTATATGTTACAAATGCAATAATCTAGGACATATAGAAAAGTTTTGCAGGTATAATGGATCAGACAACAAAAGAGTACCACCTCCTATGAATTCACAAAAGAATGCAAATGATATTGGCAAGAGTGTTGGAGATTTAAACAATGATTTTGAAAGTTTTTTTAAGAAGGCAGAAGATAGAAACAATGGTAAGATATGGAAAATCAAAGAAACAAGTGAGACATCAGTTTAGGGAGAGTCAGTAGAGGTTACTAGGTCTTTGCCTGATGGTAGCAAAACATAATCAACCTAATTGGTCAATCATGGCCTTAGGGGGAGCATTGGATACATACATCAAAATATATCCTACCCTGAAATTCATGGATTGAGCTTGAGTGATCTTGGGTATAAGCTTGGATGACATCATGAAATATACATTTAAGAGTGCAACATCAACCAACACATATATTTTGATCGTGAGATCTAACAGCCGACTCGATAGTTTTAAGTAAAAGTGAAATTTATGACTTAAATTTGTATAAAGCACCATTTGATGACCTATCTCTTTACCATTTGGCGAAGATCCAACTAAGGATATCAGAGAGTAGAGAAATTCAGACTATTCTACATTGGCTTTACATGATCAATTGAAGGATATATTGAAAATTTAGTAGAAGAAAGGTATTTACATCATCTAGCTATGGATGCACCTATTATTTTTGATGTCACAGATCAACCTAGGTATAAATTTAAGAAAAATTTGTTCAAGTCATGTGAAGAGGATCCAGAGGGAGAATTTTTCCAAAACTCATATGGTGTATTACATGTAGAAGATATTAGGGCTTACATACATTGTAAGTATGATATACTAGGAATTGATGATATATCAATTGAGATGGAGTATATGAATGATAAAGTAATCACAAGAGAAGAATAAAAACACATTGATCAACTGAGCATAATGAAAATTATGGACTTACGAAAATTTGATGAAGATGAATGGTTTAAGATACTATTAAGTAGGGTTCATGATCAATTTATTTGGATAGGTGATCCACCTATGAAGATTTGTAGTGACCTAATCCATGAAATCACTGGACTGGAAAACACCGAAGTCATCCCTATTGCAGATAAGCATGTAAAGAAAGAAGTTGAAACCCTAACTCATTCCAAATGGAACAAATGGGAAATGAAAGTGAATGACATCTTTTAGCAAGATGTGAGACTAATTTATATGATACTTGGGTACAAGTTTTACAATAGTAGTAGACCTAACTTAGTATCTACTGGAGTAATCATGATGGCATGGAGAATGGTGAAGGAGAATGTAAAATATAACCTATGCAAAGTTTTGGCACAAAAATTCCTTGAGAATGTGAAGCTAGTGAAGAAGGACATAACTAAGACCTTTAGATTTGGTTCATTGTTGATGCATATGTTTATTCATATTGAGCACAAATTCCCTATCTTACATCCTAGTGGTTGGAAATCTGGGGTACCTACTGGTATTCTAATTTCGTAGAGCTACAAGAGACATAATGCTAGTTGGGTTGATAGAGAATTTTTCACTATGATCAAGATCCTACAGAGACAGATGAAAACTAGATACAGGATATATGAAGACATTGTTGAAAAATATAAAGATACAATCTATTTCATGGTTGAAACTGATTGTGTATGTTTTGGAGTAGTCATACCCAGAAAGAAATGGTGTTATCCCATGGGTTATGAAGTAAGTTCTAAAGTACTTACCATGCAAGTAGAACATGTCCTAGCATCAGAAATTGATACAATAGAGGAAAGATGGGGAACATATGAGGAAAATTCAGCAACGGTGAGAGAAGAAAAAACTAGAGGAATGAGGAAGAGAAAGATTGAGAATCTTGTACATGAATGCGGTGTAAAAGTTGGGTTGACAGAAGAAGAACTAAAAGAGGTGAAAAAGAAGATGACAGAAAGATCTCTTGGACCAGCAAGTGGAATTACTATAGCTCCTCCCACTCCTAAGGTAGTTATGATAGACAATCCACCTCCTCCACAATAGAAAATAGCACAAGTAGAGAACATTACTTCTAGAGTTACTAGATCAAGCATGCAAAAATCACCTAAAGAGTAGAGCACAGTAAGAGAAGAGAAGAAAGAAAAAAAACACATATGGAGGCCTGACATGAAGATGTTAGAGAATAGAGCATTAGAACAAGGTAATTTGGTCACAATTGATAAATACTATAACAGGTATGAAGAAGCAGACAAACTTAAGATTGAAGATATTGTGATTGAACACTTGCTTACTTTCAAAAAGACACTTTTAGAAATTTAAGGAAGTATACCTATAGACTTATATGGGAGATTGGAGATAAGAAAAAATGTAGCACAAATTGAAGATGATACAATCAGGAACCAATAAATTGATAACATGCTGCCTGTGGTATCAGTACAAGAAAGGGATAGAATATACAAGGAATTAAAACGTCTGTTAAGGACCAATGTGAGATTATTGAAAATCATGGCGAGGAAGTATGATGAAGTCACTAAGGAAACACAGAGGGAACTAGAGAAGATATTAATGAATACTACTTTTGTCAAGCCCCCACCTCCTAAGACCACTTCACTTACACAATTGGGAATGGGTGAAAACTCAAAAGCAACATAGACAACTTCTGAGAAGAGCGGAGTAGATCCACCACCAGATTTCTATATTTCTAGTGTAGCAGTAACTCTTGACACCTCTCAAGATGAAAATGACCATTTTACAGGGAATATGGACACTTCTATAGCAGATGAGGCTGAACACAAATAGGAAGAAGAACAGAAGAAGGAAGGAGAACATAAGAAGGAAGAAGAGTAGAAGAAAGAAGAATAACATAAGATAGATCAACAAGAGGATGAAAAGAAAGAGGTAATCACATCATCCATCTCATTTTTGGTAAGTAGTGATGCAAATGTTGACATCATGGATGAAGTTGAATTAGTAAAATTGGCATTTACTACTTTGAACAAAGCCAAGGAAAGATCAGAACAGAAAGGAGACAAAAAGGCCAAAGTAATTGCAAGAACAATTGATACTGTAAAAAAATTGCTTCCAGTACCTATTGTTTTCCAGAATGAAGATGACATTGAAAATCTGAGAATTACACTTGATGAATTTGATGGAAACTATGAGAATTTATTGAAGATTGTAGAGGAGAAGACAGAGAAGACATACTTGAGAAGAAGTTCACAGCAATTTGCAAGTCTATCACATGGGACTTAGGCATTGTGAAAACTTTCTTGAAAAATGCAAGGAGTTGCATTGGACATGGGAGAAAATTGTTTAGTTATTGCATGAATTAAATAAGGCATGTTCAAAATGTAGAAGACATTATTGCCAAAGAGAGAGAAACTCTGAACAGTATGATGGATGGTTGTGAAACATCTTCACAATCCACAATAGAGTTAGACAAAGAAGTCATAAGAATTTTGGCTAAACTCAGTGTATTGGATAATGAGAAAGGGAGAGTATTGACAAGATTTAATTTGCTGAAGAGCTTTATCACTCCTAAGCTTTCCATACTTGAGGTTAATCTCTCAGACTTGGAGAAAGTAATAGATTCACTAAACAAATCTATGCCCACATACTTGAAAGAAGATGAGACCACATCATTTGCACTGAATGGCTTAATTCACATTAGCCAAATATTGTTCAAAACATGGAATGCAGAAGTAAAGATATTGGAAGATTATTTTCAAGATATTCTGAAACTGGTGAGCAAGCACTAAATCTTATTATTTTGCATGCACCTTTGTCATTATTGTCAAAGGGGGAGAAGAGAAGAAAAAAAAAGTAGATATAATAAAAAAAATATATAGGAGAAGAAAAGATAAGAGAAAATATAAGGAAAGAAAGATTATAGAGGAGACAGTTTTGTTGGAAAACTTATTCATTTTTTTGTAAAGTGTTGCCATCAATGCCAAAGGGAGAGATTGTTGGAAAGTAATAAATTTTGTGTAAATGTGATTTAATTTTTGGTTTTCATTTATGGAAACACATCTAGGTTTCAGATTGATTCCAGTAAAGATAAGTTTTGATTATTCAGAAATCAACTAAGTGTAGAAGCAGAGATACATAAGTGTTTTGGATGTCAAAGATCTAGATCAATGATTTAGGGAATGCAAACTTAGAGGAAGATAGTATGGGGTATGTATGACCTCCACCTAAGATTTATTTGGTTTTTGTTAAGGGTATGGTGATTTAGAAAGAATTGAAGACAAACAGATTGCATCAGAACATCGATACAGAGCAGTTGGACAGTAGCAAAGATTGAGGGAGTATGACTTGGACTCCAGAAAATCAAAGTTGTATTTTGGTTGTTAATAACATCCACATTGACTATGTAAGAGCGCCAAATATGCATTTTATATTTACTATATTAAATGTATTTTGTATTGAAGGCCAACTTTGTAATATTTGTAATATTCATATTGAGAGTCGACTTTGTAAAGTTGTGAGATATATATGTAAGATCTTTTTGATAAAGATACAGTGTGTTAGCTAGACAGTTGGATGAGTTATTGAGTGAATAGAAGAGCAGATAATGATAGAGATCATTGAAGAACTATAAAGGAACTATCTAAGCACCATCGTTGCTTGTTTTTTGTTCATGACTAAGAACACTTTATAACTTGAATTATCTTGTAAGAGCTGTAAGCTCAGTTGGCCCCTGATAGGGTGTTGTGAACCTTTAACAGGGTTGTAATTCCTTTAAAAAGGAAATGTGATATGCAATATTCAGCTCCTAACAGGGCTAGGTCTCCTAATATGAACATTATACTTTAGTACATGCTTGTGGGTACCATCCCCACTGGGGTTTTCCCTTGGCCAGGGTTTCCTCAAAAAATAAATATGGTGTTATGAGTATTGTGTCATTTGCTTATGTTCTTTTCTTTACTGCAAGTTTATGGTTAATATTTAAATGGTTAAATAATTTAATTAAGTGCTATAATGCTGATTCACCCCCCCTCTCAGTATTATCCAATCCTAACACAACCAAGAATCCATGATTGAAGTACTAATTGGCTGTGATTGAGGAGTTGAACTCAAAGTGAGTAGGAGTTCAACTCTACTTGACTGCCATGATTAGGGGATTTATTTACCTGTCAACAAATAGATTGGAGAGATAAGTTGAATAGACTAATGAGTTAACTGATTGCATAGATAAGAAGACTGAATTGACTCGAGACTTAACTGATTGTTGGGGGAGAATTAACAATGTGGATTGAATAGTTAGGAGAGAGAAATGTGGAGGGAAGGAATTGTGATTGAGAAGCTAACTCAAAGTGAGTGTGAGTTATGAATTTAGGAGGATAATTATGATTTAAATAAATGATAAATTATTTTTTTGCACATGTGGGGATATTTTGTAAATAAATAATTACTTATTTATTTATGAGAGGAATTAGTAGTTTAATTTAAATATAATTTATTTAATCATGAGAGAAGGTTTATTAGTTTAATTAATTAAATATAATTTATTTAATCAAGAGAGGGGGATAATTAGTTTAATTAAATAATAAAATTTATTTAATCATGAGAGGGGAATAATTAGTTTTATTAAATAAATATCATTTATTTTTATTTTTTTTGATCGGTAATATATGTATATTTTATTAATATATTTAAAAGTATTACAAAAGTTACACCCTTCAAGCAAAGGTCCACCTTATTCCTCCACAAATATTAAATTTTAGATACAAAAAGCTTGTCTCTTGTAGAGCCATAAAAAGTACCATAGCAATTACAAACCCAAATTTTGTCCCAACCCCATTACCACTAATATCAACATTTAAATATATTAAAATTCGTAGCTAAAATAGCTAAATCTAGAGAAAATTGACCATTAACAGCCAGTTGGGTAACAAATCAATAGATTGGATGGAAACAAAGCTTGCCAGACTATATTATTAATACCCTCCAAATTGATATGAACAACTGACGGGATTCAAACCATAAGTTAAATGCAAACCCCTGCTTCTTTAGGGTCTGTAAAACCTAGGCGGGTGTACCCACTCTCAAAAATCTCTCTCAACTTTGAGATTTTTATAACAGATATGAATGATTCCCTTCCAAACTCATGAACTTAGGGTGGTAAATCCCAAATTACAAGAGTAGAGACATTTCATGTTTCACCAATACTATTTTACTGCTACCTTCCCTACCTAAAAATAAATAAAACTTGTTTAAGAATTCAAATATTTTCTTGCTTCCTTCAACATTAATAGGCCAGTCCCTCATCCAATTGGGCAAAGGTTAACTTCTCTGAATTCCTAATGTTCTCTCTGAAAGACAATACCCCCAACAAAGGTGATTGATATTATCAGTCATCCAATTCTGTCAATGTGGATGAAATGAACCCATAATATGAATTTGTCTAATTGAATTTAATCCTAGCTGTAGACACCCTAAAATGGACAAACTTGTAACTTTACATTAAAAACACTAATTTTCATCTATTAATTAATGATTTTTTTTATCATTAATTAATCATCTATTTTCTTCTAATTTCATTCCCCAAATCATCTAATCAAATCCCCAAAATTAATTAAATAATTAATTTTAATTAATTAATTAACCTTAATTGATTAATCTTCATTAATTAATTAAATTTAATTTCCCAAAGTTTAAATTTAAATATTTAAACTTATTAATTAATTATTCTAATTAAATAAATTTCATTCAATAATTCAATTCTAAATCCAAAAAGATGTCAATTATCTCACATGTTGAATACTTTAATTATAAAAATGAATTAAATATTCAATTAAATCCTTTCTCAAGTTCAAAAAGGTAACTCACGATCAACTTTTCAGTTAACTAAACATTACCTCTTCTCTCCAAGTTGAAGAGGTGGAGTTTACTAGTTGCTTCTCAGTTAACCAAACTTTATCTATTCTCTCCAAGTTGAAGAGGTGGAGTTTACTGGTTGCTCCTCAGTTAAACTAAAACATTATCTCTTCTCTCCAAGTTGAAGAGTTGGATTTTACTCGTTGCTTCTCAGTTAACTCAAATATCACCTCTTCTCTCCTAGTTGAAGAGGTGGATTTTACTGATTACTTCTCCAGTTCCTTTTGATATGAACCATTCATTCTCCAATCTCTGGGATCAATTTCAGCCATCCAAATCATTTTCCATGTTCTATATAATCAACCCTTCATAACCATTTGAAGGATCCAGGATTTCAAGCTTTCACATGTCGTTACTCTGCAAGATTATTGATAAAGGCATTCAAAGAATTCTTGCGATCACACATTCAATATCATATTCTCAATGCTCCCAAGTCATAGACACCGCTGATACCAATACTAAGCATCACACACACAATGTTTTAGAAGGAGTAGAGAGAGGCAATAGAAGATTTGAGCTTTGTTGGTTTGCATTCATTTGTATTCCTCCTTGATTGCTTGTCATTTTATTGTTTGTAGTTTCATTCTTAGTAGTAATCTATTGATTTCCAACATTGTAAATCAGTGCTACTAACCTCTCGTTAATTTGAGATTGAAACAAGACTGAGCCTACACATTTTGGTGAACTAGGCGTGAATCAAACAACCCAAATATCACTTGCAGATGACAGACATGCCTTTTTGGCCTCGGTCATATGGCTGCATATTTTCCTTTTTGTGTTTTTTTGATATCATTGTAATTTCACAATCACTGGTATTTTATTGCAATTGACAAAAATCAGCCGCAATCAACTGGTTTAATGTTGCAATCGATTTGAGGGTTTCACAAATATTTTCTGTATTTATTTAATTCTCTATTTTTTGCATTATGCTGCAATTGATAGCATTTTTCCTCAACTGAGAGAAGTTTACTGTAATTGACCGATCTAGGCCGCAATCATGAGAATCTTGCCACAACTGAAAGTACTTTATCGCAATCAGGAGAATTTAGCCACATCTGATAGAACTTTGCCGCAATTGCCAAAACTCTACTGCAATCGATAAAATCATTGCATATTTGATTTTGATTCACTATTTTTCTGCTAAAATCTGATCATTTTCTCAGTTTCTATGTAGGATTAAGCAAATGACTAATGCCTAAGAGGATAATCAGATACATGTCAGGTTCTAGATCACTAAGAGCTTCCATAAGAAAAACCGCTAACTACCACATGCAACAAAGAGCCATCTTGGCAATCGCAGCAGAAGATCAAAGCAAAGCTTACAACATGTATCTTGATTCTATCAAACGTTTCACAACAAAGTACAAGATAACCATTAGCCTTAACGGTCTTAACAATCCTGGAGTTGCTTGATATTCTTCAATTGTTAATTAGAGGTTTTTAGTACTAATCATTTTTTTGACAACTTGGGGCGAGGAAATAGTTAACAAAGCAACCTAAAATTTATACATTTGTATTTTTTGTGCTTAAAATGAACATTGCATGCAAACATCTTGAACCTCATTTTTCCAATTTGGTGCTTAAAATTGACATGGTGGTTAAGAATTGAACAAAGGCAAAAAATATTTCAATTTGGTGCATTAAAATTGAACAAGCAAATCATCACCTACTTTGTGATTTAAAACTGAACATTGGTGCTTATATGGGTGATTAGCTTAGTTCATCCTTGGAATTTTGGTGTTTAATCAGTTAACCTTGTGTTTTGAGTCATTGGTACAATTTCACAAATTTGTTAGATTAAAAACATTTATACTTTTTCAGAAAGGCCTTTCTGGGGTGGTGGTACCCTAAAATTTGAGAATTTAGAAGTCCCAATCCATTATCAAGAAGAAAGTTTCTCCATACTAAAAAATCAAAGGAAGGAAGCTTTATGACACAAATAAATAGAACTAACTAATCGAAGCCTTTAGAAAATGCTAGAATTTTGACTTGCTACAAAGATGATGCCGACAAAGGTTGAATATGGTTGAATTTTAAAAATCTTAAAATGTCCCACTTTGAGAAAACAATTTTTCTATCATTAGAAATCTTAGCTTTTCACGATGTGTTTTGGATTTTTGACCAAAGCCAAATCTGAAAGTTAGGTAGTTATTTTTTGGTTAGTTTATTGTTTTTTCAAAATAATTTGTAATAAGGGTTGTGTCTTTTCACCTTAAAGAGGTGTGAAATCCACACACACACACACACACACACACACACACACACACACACAATGCAAAATATAAAGAGAATACAATATAATACAATTTCACATATTTGGATGGTTTTTAATCAACAAGTGTAACATGGAACTAGATGTACTATTTTTTAAAAATCAATAAAGATAAGTGCTTGTTTCTTTTATTTGTGGGAATTGACTCAAATTCATTTTCAATTAGTCCCTTGGATTAAATCTTTACATTTTATTCAAAGTGATAGTTTGATGTTGCATACTTAATTGATTAAATATACAACTTTCATTATCAATTGGTCTTTTCATCTTGCATGGTTAAATTCAATTGATTGTGGCCATAATCAATCGGTCTGTCATTTGAGGAGTTAAACTCAATTGAGATAGCTGTGGATTTGTCCTAAGATACATGCTCATCATAATGACTTTGAAGTGATATGTTTCTTGCCAACTATCTATGAGGTAGTACATAGGGTTGGGATGATTTTGAATCTATTACCCATGATAGAACAAGGCACTGGTCTAATCATTATTTGGATTATAGTTATGCAGTTCATTGTTTATAGTTTTGTGATATCTTATCTATATGTTCATTTCAATTTACATACATATTTACTAAACATTATTTCAATTACTCAAAGTATTTCAGTTAGATTTATTTCAAGTGCCTTGCCATACTTGAGAGAGAGGGTTTGAGGTGTATTCTATCTGCTATAAAAATCCTTAAGACTTGAAGGATAAGTTTCAGGTATAGGCCTACCAGCCTTGGTTCTGCAGATCCAGAATTGCAGAGGGTTAAACCTTGCCTTGGTTGAATCTTATTAGCTAGCCAAATCACTTGGGTTTCCCAACATTGGATTGGAAAGTCCATAGGAAAGCTAATTTGTTGATTTGAGCTGTCATGCCCCAAAATCTGGGCACTTTAACCTTAGTCAAAAGAACATAATTTTTTTTTTGTTCAAACATGTTATATTAACAATGGAAGAAGAAGTCATTTCTTTCCTTATATGCCTTAGAAAATTTTACAAATTTAAAACAATTGAAAGTTTGATATATATATATTTTAACAACATTTAAAGTTATAAACCTTAAGATTTCAATCCCTCTTTAAACTTGATAAGCAACATCATTCTAACTGAAAAATAATTTAGTCATCCATATAATTTAAACAACATAGATATAAAAACCTCTCTTCTGTATTTACATAAATACATCTCTAAAACATAGTTGATTTCCAGATTAAAAAATAAAATAGTATTACTTTTACAAAATGCCCTCTTACTCGAAACAACTTTATAAGGCTTCAAAATAAACATTTTGGCTTAAAAACAAGCTCATTTACAAGGATGCATCGCAAGACCACCAGATGTGGTTTCTCAAAAGAACACCAAAACAATGCCTTCCCAAAACTTCAAACTGAACCTGCATAGAAATCTTCGGTTGACCATGGAGGCTCACCTCCCAACCTAGGCCTTTGCAAGGCCACCCCTGAGCTAGGGGATCTAGAAATGAATGGGAGACATACATACAAAAAAGTATTCACAATAACAAAACCAACAATAATTCATCAAGAAATTCCCTCCCAAGGTTTAACAAAAAGGTCTCCAAGAAACCTTCTCCAAAAGTGGGGTGATAGTGTACTAGCCCAGGAGGAGAAAGCCAATAATACAAAATA